>CAUYQG010145757.1:0-22577 GCA_963574415.1 Tarsius wallacei
AAAAAAAAAAAAAAGATGGATCTGGAATGAAAAATTCACGCAAAATACATTTTAAAAAATTTAAGACACCTATCTGGTCTACCACATGTTGAAATACACCAAAGCTATGGTAATGAAAACAGCATAGAACTGACATAGGAATGTCCAGATAAGTCAGTGCAACAGAGAAAGATCCAGAAACAAACTCTTACATGTGAGACTGCAGAATTTTATAAACAATGCATCCCAGATAATTGGAGAAAACAGCAGATGAGCCAATAATCTGTGTTGATAAATTTATGTGTCTACTTTACAGTATACCTAAGGTGAATTCCAGATGGGTTACAGATTTGAACATTTTTTAAAGCTATAACACCACAAGAAGGAAATAGAAAACACTTCATCTTCTTGGAATGGCTGCAGAAAACCTACTATTTTCTAAGCCAAAATGCATAAGTCATGAAGAAAATAGTTGATATTTATTAATGTACAAAAGTTTGGGCAAAAAGATGTGACAAACTTGGAGAAAATATCAGCAATTAACATAACTGCCAAAGGATTAATTTATATCAGTAAGAATAAAAAGACAATCACACAGAAAAATAAGCAAAGGATACAATATGAAAAAATTGATCAACCTCACTAGTAATCAAAATATGAAAATTCAAGCTAGATATATTTTCTCCTATCAGAACTGGCTAAAATAAAAAAGACTACAAATTAGTGAGAAATTATAACAATGGATTTCAATCTTAGATGAACGATTTTAATACCCTGGAAAGGGTTTAAAAACTGTCAGTGCCTAAACTTCAGCCTAGACCAATTTAATCAAAATTTCCATAAATTGTATCTTGGCATCACAGTTTTTTATTTTTTTATTTGTATGTTTGTTTTTGCTTTTAAGAGCTCTGGTGATTTTACTCTATGTCCAAGGTTGAAAACCACTGGCATATTACTGGTACAATGTAAATTGACATTTGCTTTCTTTAAGGAGCTTTCAAATTTTTTTATATAAGCCAAGTTTGTTTAATTTATTACTCTTCATTATTTCCCTTTAGATTTTAAAAAAATTACTGTGAAGCATCTCAAACTTTAGTATACATATATTGTCTTTCTTTGTTTAAAACATTTAATGAGGCATAATTGATATACCAAAACTGCACATTTTTAATATACACAATTTGTTGAGTTTGGACATATGTATATATCTGCAAAATCATGCCACAATTAAGGCAATAAACATATCCATCACTTACAAAAAGTGCCTTTGTCTCAACCTTTTTATAAGAACCCTTGATATGAGCTTTACTTCTTACATTTTTTAAGTGCACAGTACATATTGTTGACTATCGGCACTGTACGGTACAACAGAGCTCTAGAAATTGTCCTCCCTAGCCGGGCTCAGTGGCTCAGCCTGTAACCCCAGCGCCTTGGGAGGCTAAGGTGAGTGGATTGCCTGAGCCTTCGGGTTCGAGACCTGCCTGGGCAACTTGGCAAGACCTCATCTCTACAATTAAAAAAAAAAAGAAATTGTCCTCCTTGCACAAATGAAACTTTATACCCACAAAATAACAACTCCCTAGAGCTATCAAAAATGTAAACGTGCATTCTCTTTGACTCAAGCAATTCCATTCCAAATAATCCATCCTATATAAATAGTACCAATATCTTAAAAATTTGTAAAAATTATCTTTTTCAGTATTGTTTATAGTAACAAAAATTGATCAATAAGGAAAAAAGTTATCAATAAGGGAATCGTTGCATAACTTTAATGCCTTGAATGAAATACTAATTAAAAGGAAGATATGAAAGATCACCAAAACATAATATTAAATATAAAAAGCAAAATTTAGAATAAAAAATGATAGGATTTCATTTACATATACAAATTATATAAATAGAGAAACATCTGGAAAAAGTGCTTTTACTTTCATTCTTCTACGTGGCTTGAATTTTTACAATGAGCATGATTAGTGTACTATTTGTATAATATTTTAAGATTTTAAACACAGAAGGGAGTGAGCAACAGAAGGTCCTGCTATGCCCTATGTGCCACAGAAACATCAACAGGCCACAACCAGACAGCCACATCCATACAGGAGCAGGAGCAGGGGAAAGCCCGGCCCTGCAGCAGAATCTCAGAGGCCAATGGACCAGAAAGGGACATGGGATTTCATATTTTTTCTGAAAATATGCAATTTCTAGTAATAATTACAATAGATCTGTAGACAGATATAAAGTGGAAGAGCATTTATACCAAATCTGGTACCTCTTACTCCTTAACTCATATATTTGGACATCCTTCAACATGCAAACTTCTGTAACAGGACATGAGTAGGTGTTCTGAAAACAGAAAGCAAAGTATCCTAGAACATTATATAAACTGGGAACTAGCCAGTGCTACTACTTTTCTCTAATTTATTTAGCTTTCTCAAATAAATTTTGGGGGAAAAGCACACACTGTGGAACAAAAAGCAAACAAGTGTTCTTGCAAATACATTGGGCAACAAATTCCTCCAAAAGATCTATTACATAAAACTACCTTAGTTATCACAATTTTTCCCATTCAAAATCTTATGAACAACTAGACAGGCATATATAGTATATAATTATGCTGTAGCTGTGCTAGCACATAGAATGCATTCATGAATAATAAACACACGAATGAATAAATGAATGATTAACTTAAAGCTTAAGGGATCTCCTTTGAGATTTCTAACATGGTCATCTTTCAATAGTTAGGTTGATATGGTAGTATGCTAGCTAGTAGCAGTATAAGCTGTTATGAGTCAGCAGCACTGTATTATCAGACTTGTAATTATCTTGACTCTGCTTTTTCTCCACACGTATTTATGATAGCCAAGAGGCATGAAGGGTTTAAAGCTCAAAAACTTTAAAAAGTTTTTACTGTGAACAGATTCTCCTTTGGAGATGAGGTGCCTCTCCATTGTTTCTACCATCTTCTTTGTAAAGAAAATAAAAGGGAATGAATTCTTTTGCAGGCAAAATAAACATACAAGTAACACACATTTCAAGTAATCCAAATACTTAAAATGCTTTCACTTCTTATACCACAATATTTATGAAGACATAAATGCAGGCTCTGAGTGGAAATTTTGTTAGCTAATGGAATTTAAATATCTTATTATTTTTAACTGGTAATAATTTTTAAGTCAGAAAAGTCCTCCTAGTTATTTTGTCACTGAGGCTCTTGGTAAAAAAAAATCAGTCCACATCAATGCAGCAATACAAGTATTAACATAAAGACCATTGCCAAGAAAGTGATACTAGTTTTCCTTTCTAACTACTGGAGTTGATTTGGGTGCATCAATAGTGACCATTGTTTTCCATTTCAAATAACTCTAACAAGAATCACTCTGCACTATCTCTCAATCTCTTTCAGTAAAATCCTTGCAGAAGAGCTTACTCTAACACTGCCTTTCACACATGAATATTGAGTTCCTTTATAAGAAGTGATCCCTGTTTAGTCTTTTACTCGAATGATGAAATTCTAATAAGAGGGAGACAGGAAAGTACAACACCAAGCTCTGCAAGTCTCCTGGGTCCTGAATTTCTTGACAGTAGGACAGAACCACCAGGCAACGGGCAGTAAAGATAGAAACCTGGACTTGGTCCTGCCCACAGCTGCTTTCTGTGTGGCCTGGAGCAAAGTATTTCTCAGCTTTTCCACCAATGAAATTAGGATCAAACTACCTGCCACTCAATACCCAAAACCCAAGTAATGGGAAAGGAATTTAATTAACCGTAATTGATTGAAAAGTACAACAAATTCCTGCAATGGAAGTCATACAACTCCCAATTACAACTTAGAAAAACTCTTTAACCAATTAAGATTTGTGTGGGTGTGGTGTTTAATCAGTTCATGTAAGATTATTAAGGAACTAAGCTCCACAAAGGCAGTCTTTAACAAAGGTTTCCAAGTCTGAAAAATGTCCTTGCCAAGAATCACCCCCTCCAGAGAAGAAATCCAACCCATGGCAGGAAGAGAATCCTGGGCATCTCAGGAGCGTGCAGTCTGGCAGCATTTCTGATGGGAAGGTCTCTCAGGTGTCACTCTGGAGTAGAGTGTTGGTCCCTGCTAAGCTGGCTAAGCTGGGGGAACCATCAGTCATCTTCACACTTCAAGGCCCGAAAACTCTGAATTTGCAGATATAGAAGGAGGAACAAGTTTTCTGGCTCACATGCCAGTGTTTTTATGGATCTGATCATATAGAATACACAAATTAGGCTACCCCTCACCAACCTGTCATGGTGGGGACAAGGGGATTAATGTGGTGATGCCCGACATCTCTATACAAGCAAGCCCCTTATCACTGGCCTCCTGCCCCTCCCACTCAGATTCACTCCACACACCTCCTGCTGCTGGGCTCACCTTCCTAAAACAATGCTTTCATCATCCTCTCCCCCTCTCCCAGAAACAGGCCTCTGCAGGGAGGAGGTGCTCTTGGAAAAACAGTCCTGGGAAATCAGCCCGAGGCTCCTCTACACGGCAGCAAGTACTCAGGAATAAGACCAGCTGAATGGAGTACTTCAGAGTCAAGACAGACGTCTCCAACCCTGCTTGCTAATATTAGCCTCACTAAGTCTAGAGCTGGTGCCAGGAAGGTATAGACATCTCAGCTTCAGTGACTGCCCTAAAAAATGCCTACAGGGGAGAGAAAGTGTGATTCTAGACCCAGTCTCTGAGATTCCTCCAAATTACCTAAAAGCTGACTTACCGTGTTCTTGGCATTATTCTAGTCTCAATTTTTCTCTTGAGTTTACTGATCCTACAGTATTAAATTCCATAGCCAACCCACATAGGAATGGACTCGAATAGGCTTTCAACCTTGGGTTCAGAAATTCATTCTTCAGCTTAAGGACAGTTACACAAGTGTGTACAAAATGCAGATCTACTTATATTACAACCTTCCAACATTTTACCCCCTTTACTGAAGAGCACCCATTTGTATTAATTTATAGTATTATAATATGTGTGACTAATAAATCTACTTCTAAACACAAACAAAATACCATACAACTCTCCTCCTATTTCACAAAAGGGCTCTCCACATAGCTTAATTAGAAATGAGCAAGACTTCCTGCATTTTTAGAGAGACGCATAGCATTAGTGAGGTGCACAGATACCAACAAAACACCGCCTCCAATAACTGGAACTGATCAAAAGCAAAATACTTTCTTTGCAAGATGTTAAAGCAATCCTGCTCAGGGGAGAAAATAACATCCATATAAAGCTAGTAAATGCAGCAATAAATGGTATAAAAATCTACAAGGCGAAAGGGAGCAGGGAGTGGAGGAGAGGGGAGCACAAGAAAAGTAGAAAAAATGTCAACAGCAGAAGGAAAGGCTCCGAAGCGGGCAAAACTGCTCTCAAGGGGCTGAGAGGGAAGTGAGGCAGGTTATTCAGTGCCGATTAGACACAGATAGGTAAGTTCATTTTAGGCAGTTTAAATTAAAAGAGGGTATGCATTCAAACATCTTTCTTATCAGTATACGACCTTCACGCAACTGACCAGGCACCAGACCTGACCACCTTGTGGGCTGAAATGTGGATCTACCAGTGCCATAAGTCACAGAAACAGTTGAGAATTACTCAAAACACAGACATGATGTTCTAAGAAAAGTCCAAATCTAGTTAGGAAGTATCTTTAATTGTTTAGAAGGTCCTTGTGACCTTATAAGGTGGAGAGATGGTCATCAAAACTCATGACCAGATAGCTGCAGCCCACCATTCTTAGCTCATGGTTTGCTTAATCATGGTTGTAAAAGTATATAAAGCTTCTTGTCTGTAGCCGAACGTGCCCTCTCTCAAGAGACCCAGGCTCATTCTTGAGCATGCCTCTCTTTCTAATAAACTAAACTATACATGGGGCTCACTCTGAAATGCTTTTCTGTGACCAAATCAAAGAACCCATGAAGCAAAACACTGCATCCCACCCAGCATCATCTCAACAGCAAAGCCTCACCCTCAGGAGCTTTGTCCTCTGCCCTTTGCACCAGTTGGGCAGAAAGGAAAGGCAAGCTTGCACTCATCAGCAGGATACCTTGCAAGATACAGCAGTGAATGTGATATGGCCTTTCTACCCAAGGAGCAGCTATCAAGACAGACAACCTGAGCCATTGGAAGGCAGAAGGCAAAACTTAAGTGCTTATCAGCAAGATAGCTAAAAAGGGAGTTAATGCTTCATTTAGAATTAGGGTACAGCACTGTCAGTTATGGGGGAGAAAAGAAATTGGATGGCTGGTGAGTGAAAATGCCATATATCCATTAATTTAAAAATTAACTTCTAAAAATCCAGATGCAAAGAACATATACATATAAAACTTGCAAGGTGAAATGAACATATGTCGAAGCCAGATAATTAAATGCAAAGTCCGTTTACTTATGTGCCAAGATCTGAGCTCATAGCTCTGGATGAATAATAAGCTATAGTTCATTGACCTGTTTGGGCATTAATGAGTTCATCAATTTTTTTCCAACATTCACAGACACTGCTCTACTTGGAAAATGGTAATAGAGAGTCAGGTCAACATTAACATTTCTCTGCAAGCTTAAGTATGCATTTAAGATATAATTTTATAAATTAAAATGTCAGTTGTGCTTATTTTGAGATTATCTAGAGGCATTCAATTTTGCATTTCATAGACTTTTAATATCCTTTTGTGTCTCCATATAAACCAATTATCTGTGTCAAAAACCTTGAAATCATTTGTAGATATATTTTTTCTTTTATTGGCTATGTTAAGAATATTTACCTGTGGGAACTATAAGAATTCCAAGCAATTTACTGTCTGGCCAAAAGTATCACATTTGCACATGATTTATTGATGAATAACTTGTGCAAGCTTAAGTAGCACTTCATCAATAAATGTTTTCCTTAGCTGTTCTGGGACAGAAATAGTGCATCTCCTTTTGGCCTAATACTACATAGACTTATCCTAAATAGTTGAGAAGCTCAAGACAGTTATCCAATAATTAGGCTATTAGGAGAAGCTCTCTTTGCCATGTTCACTGGGAGGATAGTATCAAGGCTGCACACTCCCTCACTCCATGCCTGCCCTGTTAAATCCTAAGACAGAAAATTCTTTTGGCTCTTAGCATTAGGCTCAGTTGTACTCATTGGCAACGGGATTATTTTTGTTTTAGGATGGTGACAGTCTTTCCCTTGCCATATTAACTCATCGTATTTCCCTCCTTTTATAGGTTGCTAGAGAACTGAAAGCAAAGATTGAGGGCCACCTGTGCAAGTCAGTGAGACCCCATGCCACACATTTTCTGTCATAATAATAATGAGTAGTAGAAATAATTGTGGCTAACAGTTATTGAGTCCTTTGTACTAAGCACTTTCCATGTGTTATATTTCATTTAACCTTCATAATGATCCTAACATATGAGAACTTTTATTTTTCTATCTTCACCAGTGAGGAAACTGAAGCTTAGAGGAGTAGTTGGCTAACCAAAGGCCACTGAGTTAGGAAGTGACAAATTTCCAACTTGGCGGATGTCTAATCATGTATCTTAAGTATTCAGTTATTCTGCCTCCCAGCCCATCTTCTTTCTGCCTCTTTGAGTCTCTGACTCCTTTTGCTAATGAAATAAAGATAACGGACCAGGACTCTTCAGGAAAGCATCAGAGGCTCTTCTAATCCATCTTTCAGAAGGCCATGTCCAAGCCCCAGAGGCCCCATCCAACCTGAGCTGCTCAACCCAGAGAGAGGCAGATGGCCACATTCTCTGCTGCCAGGCTCCCCCGAGATGACGTGCCTTGTGGGAAATGAGGAGAGGTGATCATGGGTGGCTCCATGGTCCAGTAAAAGAGCAGAGGCATGTTACTGAAGGTGTCCTGAATGTTCCACATCTCGACGAGGCTACTGTGTATTCTGGTGCACAAAGACACCTACCAAGGGGATATGCAGGGAGAAGCATGTGGCCCGAGTCTAGTCTATGTTCCACGCCAGTGTTCCCAAGTTCCCAAGTTCCCAACATAGTAGCCTTCAATGTTCAGGAATATGAAATCAGAATTCCTAAGAATTCTCAGGAGTTTGTGAAATCATAAGTTATTCTGTATTTGTTCCTCACATTTTATTTACATCTCTAAATTTTTTGATTATAGCCATTCTACCAGCTGTGAAGCAATATATCTCTGTGGTTTTCATTTACGTTTTCCAGATGATTAGTGATAATGAGCATTTTCTCATGTACCTGTTGGCTATTTGTATGTCTTTTTTTTTTTTTTTTTTTTTTTTTTAGAAAATGTGTATTTCAGTCCCTTGCCCATTTTTAAGTCGGGTTCTTTGTTTTCTTGCTATTGATTTGCTTGAGTTCCTTATATATTTTTAATATCAGCCCCTTATCTGATGTATGGTTTGCAGATATTTTCTCCCAGTTCATGGGGTTGTCTCTTCACTCTATTGTTTTCTTGCTATTCAGAGCTTTTGAGTTTCAATTCTATTTGTTTATTTTTGCTCTTCTTGCCTGTGCTTTTGGGGTCATATCCAAGAAATCTTTGCCCAGGCCAATTTCCTGGAGCAATTTCCCTATGTTTTCTTCTATTAGTTTTATAGTTTCAGGTCCTAAGTTGAAGTCTTTAATTCATTTTGAGTGGATTTGTATATAGTGTGATACTCCGTTTTCTCAAAACCATTTTTTGGAGGACTGTTCTTTCTTGGCATCTTTGTCAAAAAGCAATTAACCTTAAATGCATGAATTTATTTCTGGGCTCTCTTTCTTGTTCCATTGGTCACTGTGTCTGGTTTTATGCTAGTACTATGCTGTTTTGATTAATATAGCTTTGAAATAGATTCTAAAGCAGGTATAAATAAAATAATATTTTATTTGTTCGCCCTGATTTTGGTTTGGCCATTGAAATCTCCATTGTTTTTGTTAATTCAGTTTCTAATCAGTTTCTGGTTTCATTATAAATTGTTCCACAAAACACATTCCCATTTTCTTCTATTTGCATTTCTTCTGTTGAATTACAAATAACAAATTGCAATATATTACATATATAATGTAGCATATAATATAGCAAATATTCAAATGCTGAAAATGCCAGCAAATAGTATTGGGTATATCCAAATAATGTGACATTCCGATCTAGCAAGCTAGACAAGCCTACACAAATCACAGGTTGAAATTATAATTCCAGGTCCCAATTTTGAATTTAAAGACTTACCTTGCTTCCAAAATGTCTTACTTCTTGGAACACCACTAATAGTATTTGTATAAAGTGCGCTACACATATAAACATATTAATATGTATTTTTGCAAGAATGACTCACCATTAGCAGCAGAGACACATCCATAGCATGGCCACAGCCACAAGTGAGGATGGCTGCTGAGACTGCAACCTTTCTCCTCCTTACTCCTGTTCTGCAGCCTGCAATGCCCACCTTCACCTCTGACTCTGCATTTCTTGCTCACCCTTTCCATAATGTCAGCAGAGTTCTTCAAACCACTGATGTCTCTGCGATGCTCATTACACTTTAACTTGCAAACGAGAATTAGATCACATACTTTTTCCCATTTCCTAATTTCTTTAATTTTTCTTGGGATTCAGGAAAACATTTTTTTTGCCTGAAAAATGCTAGGAATTCCAATGGAGGCCCTGTCCCTTAGAGGGGTATGTTTTACTTGCAGGAAAAGCTTATTCAGCTCTCCTATGCCAGCAGAACTGTGCCTATGCAAAGGTGTTTGCCTAATTTACAAAAACATGCATTCAGGCTATTTTACATGCTGCCTTGAGGTCACCTCACAAGCATGGAAAAGTATTCTTTAAAATCTAAGAATTACAAAACTATCTTTAAATATGCAAAACCACTGGCAAATGCCCTTGATCAACTTGACCAAAGACATGGCAGGGCACGAAGAAAACATGAGGCAAGTCAAAATGCTTTTTTCCTAAGAACTTCTGGATTTCAACTTCAGACAAGGCTTAGACATCATCCATATCTGCTGTCTGATATCAGAAATGAATATTAACTGGGCAAGTCATTTTCCTTACCCTCCCCCTAATTCAGCTACTTAAATACATTATATGGGCCAGTTTGCATGTAAAATATTCTCATACATGTTATCAGAGAGAAAGGGAAACGGGCCAATATATATTATAAGCACCTACAACTTATCATATACCATGCCACATGTTTCAAATGTGTTTTCTCAAACCTTGAAATAATCCCACAGTACAGATATGTTAATTTCATTCCAGGAACTGAAAAAAATTAAGGCTCAAAATCATAACTTTTCAGCGGCTACACTGCTAGTAAACAATACAACCCAGATTTAACCTAATTCCAGTTTCAAAAATCCATGCTCTTTCTACCACACCATACTGTGTACCATAAAATGGAGGCAAGTCACAATAATGAGTGTCTGTTGTGCCCAGGCCCACTCCCCAGCCAGGACACAGGGCTGGTCCCAGGCAGCCTGGCTGCTCCATGAGGACTAATCTTGCATCCTCAAGGTAATAAGACCTTCCCCTAAGGACACATACATAACAACAGGAATGCTTACTTGCCTTGTTTGAAAGAAACGGGTCAGAAATTTGGAAGCAGAGTATACATTTTGGGGGAAGTATTTAAAATGAACATTGTAAACACAGTACAAAAGGTCTTTCTTACCTTCAAGTATTTCACAAGCTTCTGAATTTGCCAATATTCTGATGGCAAATCTGCATTTGCTTCCTGACGATGATCAGGTGGTTCTTCATCTTCCTCACTCTCTGAGGAGCTCTCACTAACAATTTCCTCAATCTTTTCAGCACTCTTGCTAAGAACAATAACAACAACAACAATTATATGCTTACATGCAGATAAGCTACAGCATTGAATGGGTTATAATGATATAATGATAATATTTTCAGAACATGGTCATAAGCAATGGATAAGATACAACAAGATCTCTATCGAGAGCTATATGAGATGAATATCCCGTGTCTCTACAGCAGGAGCAATTCAGTATTATTGCTCTGGGTGCAACAATAATAATAAATAAAACAGTGAGGAATAAACAAAGGAATTAAGCAAATATCTTAAGACTGTGCTGTACAATAAGACTGCCACTAGTCACTTGTGGTTATCTATATTTGCAGTTATTTAAATTTATTTATTTAACTAAAATTAAAAATTCAGTTATCCAATCACACTAGCCACATTTCAAGTGTTCAATAGTTCCATGTGCCTTGTGGCTCCCACACTGGACAGCTCAGATACTGACCATTTCTATTATTCCAGAAAGTTCAACTGGACAGTGCTGCCAATGCCATTAAGTACAAGGGTCTCCTTTACCTAAGAGAGCCAATATTCAGCACATTTCTGTCCATGATGCCTACACTAAAGAAGTTGGAAGGGCACAAGATGTAAAAGCATAGCAATCACCTGAACATAACCTGGTTTGGGACCAGAAGTAACCACCAACTCC
Organism: Tarsius wallacei; assembly: GCA_963574415.1. Classification (NCBI taxonomy): domain Eukaryota; kingdom Metazoa; phylum Chordata; class Mammalia; order Primates; family Tarsiidae; genus Tarsius; species Tarsius wallacei. The sequence goes on from CAUYQG010145757.1 coordinate 11,423, forward strand.
TAGAGATGTCAGCATGCTGTGTTGAGTTCCACAGAAGTACCCCACACTCTATGATTTGATGCATTGACAGCATTATTATAAGAACTTTGAGCAGATCCCTGGAGTTTGTCACAGCCATGGTCCAATATATGCCCTGCATCCATGCAGAGGTCCCTTGCACACGCACTACCTTGCTCCCTCTACCTCCCACCACCTGATGCATGGTTATTGCTATTGGGTCAGCAACTCTACAACAATGTCTCAGGAAACACCATCCATCACTCACATGTGAAGATGTGGTAATCCACATCTTCCATACACATCCTGATCTTGTTTCCCACTTACTCCTGATTTCACGTGACAGAAGTAAACTCTCAAATCATTTAACCAATTTTAATACCCAATAATGCCAATAACAACCACCAGTTATGAAGGTCTGTTTTGTCTCAGGTCCTTTTATATTCATTATTTTTAAACTTCACAGCCACTTTGCAAGGTAGGCTCAATTAGCTTTGTGTTACAAGTAAGGAAACCAATATTCAGAGAAATTAAAAGGGAAAAAAAATCATTCACCTTGAAGGATCCAAAATTACTTAAAACATGACGCCAGTGACATCTTAAAGTGGCTTTAAGTATCAAAATCTCAAGGTCAATGACCATTATAGAACATACTAAAGCCTAAAATACTTTTTCTCTAATTCTGAAATCCAAAAACTCTGAAAACGGACTTTCCTCCCCACTGGACTTAACTTGTTGCCAAGTTCTTATCTGAACCGATGCTAGCCTATTGTGGTCTTTCTCTCACTCAGTGTGAATATTCGTGTTTTACCACAGAAGTATCTATGTATTGATCGTAGGGCACTGACTCACACCCCATGGAGGGGTTAGATGATGTGCATTATGCACACCTTACTACCCTTTTTTAAAGTGAGTTTTTCCAACCCCACACATTTGGCCACAAGAGTTCAGGACAACAAACTGTGGGTAAATGTGGTCTCCTTTTAATTCTCTCAGCAATCTACGAGGTGGTTGTTGTTGCTGATTACTCTCATAGAGTTAATGAGTTAAAAATAATTTGAACAAAAACTCCATAGTTAGTATGCAACTGTATTCAAAGAAATAGTTATATGACAGGAGCTGTTCATCCTGTTCCTTTGGAACCTGGGGCAGTCATTTAACCTAGGTGTGTCTCAGTTTTCTCAACTGCAAAATGGGGATGATAACAGAAACTAATATGTAAAGAGCTTAGAATAATGCAACATAGAGTAAGTATGAAATATGTGTTTGATAGTACTGTATTATCATGCATATTAATTCAACAAACATGCACTGAGGGCCTGATGGGTGCCAGGTACCACGGGAATGCTATTGGAGAATGCTGTCTTTCAGTTCTTCTTAAACTCCAAGGAAAGCCACGGCTTTGTTTTCAAAGAACTGGTTTGTTTTCATCTTAGGGACCCTATGAATTGCGTATTGGTTAGGTTTCTCTCTTTACCTTGATCATCAGTAAGTACAGAATCAAATCTGTGGTCTACGAATACCTAAGTTCCCATCATTTTCAGCACCTTGTCTACTTCCTTATAGTTTTTGTCACAACCTGAAAATTCATATTCCTACATTTTCTTATACAGCATATTGTTTAGTAAACTCCAGGAGGGTAGGAAACAAATCTGTCTGGTTTACTGTCTCTTCAGCACCTAGCACATAGACGGTACCCAATAAATATTTGCTGGAAGAATTAATGAATGAATGAGCAAACAAATGAATGAATTCAAGCTAGGATAAGATGTTAAAGGGAGAGTATTTCTGATGATAAATTCCAGGAAGTAGCAATAGGAGTGTGTTGATGGAGAGGAAGTAGCAGTCAGCGTAATTAAAGCCAAGGAACTAGTGGGCCAGGACTGGGGACTGGCCTTCCTCTTGGAGTTTGAGGTTCTCCTGGATGACAGTAGGAAGTATGGTGAAACTGACAGTGAGTCGCTGTCAAAATCATCAGTGTTCGTGGAGCCACAGAAGACAATAACCAGGGATAAAAGGAGATTGCATCCACTTCAAAGGAAAAGTGGTCCAATCTGAAAAACAGTAAAGTAGTTTAAAGCAAATTAAGAGGAGATTTCTGCCCACTGTCCCCATGTCCTTGATTAAGTAGGGCCTGAGGAAAAGAGGATCTGATGGAAAATCGCTGCTCTCGTGGAAGAGGTTTCAATAAATGCAAGAGAGGAGAGACTGAGGCTTTTGGTGTACACGGTAAGGATATAAGGGGATTCATTTCCTTGTAGTGAGGAAACCCAAGGGAAAAATGCAGAAGGAAGGGCAAAATAGGAGAATCACTGAGATGGAGTTTTGCAGAGTAGCACAGGGACAAGAGTCCAGGAGACAGGACTCATTTGGGTTTGTGTTCCAGGTGGTAAACATGGATAAGAGGAATCCAATGACCCTGTCAGCCACCCCTTGGAATAGTATATCTATTCTAGGTTCCCATTAATCCTTAGAAGAATTATCTGGGACTCCCAGTAATTCTTAGAAGTGTTATCAACATGCTAGTGAGTGCAAACCTGGGCTGAAACCAACCAGGACTGAAAAAGGATCATCTATATTTGTTTAATTTGGATGTATAAAAATAGAATTAGTGAAATAATGATAGTTGTGCTCAAATTATAAAAAGGCTGTTATGAAAATGAGGGAGTATACTTTATTCCTCACTGCTCCTGAAGCTTCTAATATAACACCACACTCATGGACATGAGCTAGTTTATTCAAGGCTTCATGGCCATACTTAATTCATTCTCATTTCATTGTTTCTCTCCTCCCTTCAACCCCCAGCATGTTCTCTTTCATAAAGTCTTTTCTAGTCTGTTCCATTTTGGTGCATAGTAGGAAGATGGGCAATTTAAAAATCTTATCAATTTGTAGGATTCCATGATTCTCTTAATTTCTTACAAGCTTTTTGGCACAGAGAGCCCTAATTCTTATACCTCCAAGGGCCTATTCATATGCAGAACACTGTGTCTGTGCTCTCTGGCCTAGAGTAAAGGGAAAGTCTGAACTAAAGTGATTGTTTCAAATGAGTGAGCCTCATAAGCTGAGATCCAGTTTCATTTATTCTCTCTTCCAAAAGATGCCAGGAAAGCTGGGTTGGTCACAAACGAAAATCCAGGAGATAAAGTCTACTCAAGAAATGACTTAAAAATTAGCCAAGCATGGTTAGCTGAGGTGGAAGAATCGCCTGAGACCAAGAGGTTGAGGCTGTGGTAAACCATGATCACGCTACTATGCTCCAGCCTAGGCAATAGAGTGAGACCATGAATCAAAAAAAAAAAAGAAAGAAAGAAAAAAGGAAAGAAAGAAACTACTACTTAAATTTAACTCAAAGGTTCTAGATTGAAGCATATAGTAGAATAAACCTATATTCCTTGGAGAAACCCTAGTCTGACAAACTCCCAAAGTTGAGGGCAGAGTGAATTAGGTCTATCCAATCACTTCAAATTCATATAAAAAAGCAATACCCCAAAGGAATGCCATCTTCTCTTTTCTTCCAATTGATGAATTCTTGACATCTAACTTAAAACTGCCTTCCCTATTTTGTATGATTCCCTTCCTGTCCTCTCCCATTGCAACTGTATATTAACGAGGTAAAAAGAAGCAAATATCAATGCTTAATTGACATACAAATTCCACCTTAAGAAATACTTGTCTACCACACCATCCTGTCTCCTTATGCAAGATTAGACACAGAGAAGTTACCACTTTCATCACTGAGTAATAGTTATTTGGATGCATTACAACTTTATCTTAACCAGAAGTTCTCTAACTCACTAAAATCTGATTTAAATGTGAAATACTTTAGGCCAAATATCCATTTCAGGAAAGCTGAAGTGGATATACTTTTCCCTATTTTTTCTATTAAATACTAGGTACAGCTAAAAATCCTGGACATTGTATATAAAACAAACATAGGATGACTCTGAAAGATAGAGAGGAAAAGGAAGACTAGCTAGGGATCTGAAGACCTATGAATAAACCAGCAGTGAGTTCCCTGGGTCTTCTTTTTGTCTCATCTGTTCTAGACTGGGAACTGGAGAAGCCAGCAAGGCAGAAATTCCAGTGGGTGCAGACAAAACAAGATCCTAAGAAAAGCCTGCTCTTTCTAGTCCAAGGGTCAGGAAAGAAACAGCCTAATAAGACAAAAAACTTTTAGACAATGAATGATCTATTCCAGTTCAACACCACAGAAAACAGTGTGGCCCACCTCCACCTCTCCCTGCAAAGGCCAAGTGGAGAGCTTAGTGTTTTGCCTGTATTAGGCTGTAACAGATGCTGCAATCCACCTGCTAGGGTGGCATCAGGGAAGACCTGATGGAGAGACACGACTTCAACCACCTCTGAGCAGAAATAAGGTCACTCTCCGTCCTTCAACTGCAGTGTCAGTGGAGGCCACTGACAAAGTTACAAAGGACTCCCCTCACCCCACAGCCAGGCTGGTATCAGCAGAGACTAGGCAGAGTTTGAACTCCCATTACTCCCAGAAGTCATGAGGAGCACCTGCTTACCCCTGAGGTGTTTATAAAGGCTTGTTAAAAACCCTGCTATTGCAATTCCTCTCCAGCCTGGGGAAGCAGCACATATCTTATCCTGTCAATGCAGCATCTAAAAAGACCTTCTGAAACACAAAATTTAAATAAGACCCAGAGACTCATAACATAATAATCAAAATGTCTACATTTCAATTGAAAATTATTTGTCATATCAAGAGCCAGGAATATCTCATCTTGAATGAGAAAAGGCTACTTTTAAATGCCAATATGAAGATGACAAAGATATCTGAATTATCTGATAAGGATATTGACGCCATCATCATAGAAGTATGTTAACAAGCAATAACAAACACGCTTGAACAAATGAAAAAAAAAGTCTCAGCAAAGAAAAAAATATAAAGGACTAATGAAAATTTTAGAACTGAAAATTTTATAAGTAAAATAAAAAATGAAATTAACAAAGAATAGGACAAAGCAAATAATCAGCAAACTTGAAGACAGAAAATAGAACTTAATCTAAATGAACAACTCAGAGAAAATGAAAAAAATGAACAGAGCCTCAAGGACTTGTGAGCAAGAGATATAATATCAATGTCTTCAGGATTCCAGAAGAAGCAAGGAAAGAGAGTAGAACTGAAAATGTATGTAAGCTGTGTGTGACAGCTCATACTTGTAGCCCTAGCTACTCAGGAGGCAGAGGCACAAATTGATGCCAGGAGTTCAAGCCCAGTCTGGGCAACATAGTGAGACCCCCATCCCTTAAAATAAAAAAAAAGAAAAAGAAAGAAAGAAAAAAAGAGAAAAGGGATTTGACAAAAGATATAAACCTACAAATTCAAGAAGCTGAGTGAACCCCAAGTTAATTAAACCATGCCAAAATACTTCATAGTCAAATTTTTTAATCCTCCAGATAAAGAAAAATCTTAAAAGCAGCCAGAATATTATGTATTATCTATAGGGGAAAAACAATTTAATAATGATAATTTCTCAGCAGACTGTATGGAGGTCAACATTTTTTCACGTACTGAGGGAAAAAAAAAAAATCCATACCCAGCAAATATGTCCTTTAATAATGTGGAGAAATCAAGACATTCTCAGATGAAGGAGAACTAAGAATTTTTCACCAACAGATCTACCCTAAAAAAAGTCAAAGAAATTTGTTTATATACAAAAGAAATTCTGAAAGAAGGCTCCTTGGAACATCAAGGAGGAATAAAGAACAATGAAAAAAACACAAATATGGGTTATTCATGCTTGCTGTTTGAAGCAAAAATTATAACGCTATAATTTGGTTCTCTATGCAGGTAGAGGAAATTTTTAAACAATTATGTTGAAAATAGGGGGATAAAAAATATAAAAGGAGACAAGGTTTCTAAACTTCACTCAAATTGGTAAAAGTCACCATTAGTAAACTATATTGAGTATGTATAACATAATACCTAGAGCAGACAAATAAAGTTATGCAAAGAGATACATCCAAAAATACTATAGATGAATCAAAGTGGAATTTTAAAAAACGTTCAAGTAATCCAGAAAAACAGAAAAATGAAAAACTGAAGGAACAGAGAACAATACATAAAATGACAGACTTAGGCCCTAACATAATAATTACATTAAAGGTAAATGATCTTACTACTCCTATTCAACATTGTTCTGGGAGTCCTATCAAGAGCAATCAGGCAAAAGAAAGAAATAAAAGGCATCCAAATTGGCAAAGAGGAAGTCAAACTATCCCTGCTCACTGGTAACGTGATTATTTACCTAGAAAAACCTGAAGACTCCTCCAGGAGACTTCTAGATCTGATAAACAACCTCAGTAAAGTTTCATTTTTATTCACCAATAACACTAAAGCCAAGAACCAAATCAAGAGCTCAATCTCATTTATAATAGCCACACTCAAAAAATACCTAGGGATTTAACCAGAGAGGAAAAGGAACTCTACAAGGAAAACTACAAAACACTGAGGAAAGAAATCATAGATGACAAAAACAAATGGACACAAACATCCCATGCTCATAGATCAGAGGAATTAAAATAATTAAAATGACAATACTACCCAAAGCAATCTACAGATTCAATGCAATTTCTATCAAAAAGCCAATATCATTTTTCACATAACTAGGAAAAAAACCTTAAAGTTTATATGGAACTAAAAAAGAGCCTGAGTAACCAAAGCAAAACTAAAAAAGAAGGAAAAAACCAAATGCAGAGACATCAATTGCTTGACTTCAAATTATACTACAAGGCTATTGAAACAAAAACAGTACGGCTCTGTTACAAAAATAGATAGATCAATAAAATATAATAGAGAATTCAGAAATAAAGCTACATACCAATAGCCAACTGACTTTCCACAAAGTTGACCAAAATAAACAATGGGGAAAGGACACCCTGTTTAATTAAAGGGTGCTGGAAAATTTGGCTAGCCATAAGCAGAAGAATAAAAATGGACCCCCACCTCTCACTATATACAAAAATTAAGTCAAGATGAATGAAGGACTTAAACATAAGATCAGAAACTGTTAAAACCCTAGAAGAAAACCTTAGAAAAATTCTTGTGGGAATTTCTGACAAAGACTCCAAAAGCAAATACAATAAAAACAGTAATAGACAAATGGGATTTAATTAAACTAAGAAGTTTCTACAAAGCAAAAGAAATAATCAGCAGAGTGAATAAAAAACCTGCATAATGAGAGAAAGTATTTGCAAATTATGCCTCAGACAAACAACCAACAACCAGAATCAACAAAAAACTCGAATTCAGTGTGAGAAAACAAACAACGTATCTATAAGTGGGCAAAGGATTTGAACAGTTCTCAAAAGAAAACATACAAGTGGCCAACAAATATATTTAAAAATGTTCAACATCACTTATCATTAGGGAAATGCAAATTAAAACCACAATGAGATATTATCTTATAGAAGTCAAAATAGCTATCATTAAACAGTCAAATAATATGGCATGAATGTAGAGAAAAGGGAATACTCATTCACTGTTGGTGGGATCGTAAACTAGTTCACCCTCTATGGAAAGCAGTGCAAAGATTTCTCAAATGACTAAAAATAGAACTGCCATTTGACCCAGCAACCCCACTACTGGGTATCTATGCAAAGGAAAAGAAATCATTAAATAAAAAAGAAACCTGCACTTACATGTTCACTGCAGTACTATTCACAATAGTAAAGTCATGGAACCAATCTAAGTGCCCATCAACAATTGGCTGGGTAAAGAAACTGTGGTCAATATTCACCATGAAATACTATGCAGCCATAATAAAGAACAAAATCATTTCCTTTGCAGCAACATAGATGGAGCTGGAGAATATCATACTAAATGAACTAATTCAGAAACAAAAAAACAAACACCGAATGTTCTCACATATATGCGAGAGCTAAGTGGCCACAAAGATAGAACTAATAGACACTGGGAACACTAAAAAGGAGGAGGCGGCAAGGGTTCAGAAGCTATCTATTGGGTAAAGTGTTCACTATTTGGGAAATGGGGACACCTGAAGCCCAATTCCTACCAGTGCACAATATGCCCATGTAACAAACATGTACTTGTACCCTCTGAATCTAAAATTTAAAAATAATAGAAAATAAATTACCAGCGCATTTATTTTAAAAGATTAAACTAAATACACCAGTTAAAAGACTTTGACTTAGATTAAAAACAAAAAAGAGGAACCAATTATATGCTGTCTCCAAGAATCTCAATTCAAATATAACAATATGGATAATTTGAAAGTAAAAGAAGAGCAAAAGATATTCCATGCAAATATTAATCAGAAGAAAGCAGAAGTTGCTGTATTACTATAAGGTTAAGTAGACTTCAGGAAAAAACAAAATTATCAGGAAGCTGGGCTCGGTGGCTCAGCCTGTAATCCTATGCTTTGGGAGGCTGAGGTGAGTGGATTGCCTGAGCCCGCAGGTTCGAGACCCGCCTGGGCAACTTGGCGAGACCTCATCTCTACAATATATCAAAAAATCAGCTGGGCGTGGCATATCGCATGCCTATAATTCCGGCTACTCGGAAGGTTGAGGTGGAAGGATTGCCGGAGCCCAGCAAGTCGAGGCTGCGGTGGCCGGGAGCGGCCATTGCACTCCAGTCTGGGTGACAGAGTGAGACTCCAACTCAAAAAAAAAAAGAAAGAAAAGAAAATTATCAGGAATCGAGAGGGACATTACATAATGATAAGAGATAAGTCCATCAAGAAAACATCAATCCTAAATATTATACACCAAATAACAAACCTGCAAAATACATAAAGCAAAAACATAATTTAAAAGGGAAATAGAAAAATTTGCAATAATAGTTGAGGACTTCAACATCCCCTCAGCACTCAATAGAATAACTAAAAAGAAAACAAGCAAGGATGCAGAAGAAATCAACTACACCATCAAACAACATAATTTAATCCACACCCAGAGAACCTATATCAACATACCCTGGGCCACACACAACTTTGGTTAAAAAAAAATTGAAGTCATATAGAGCATGTTCACTGACCACAATTGACTCAAACTGAAAATCAATAACAGAACCATAGCAGAATAATTTTTATATAGGATAATTTTTTTGCTCTAGAAACTAAACAACACACTGCTAAATAAGCCAAGGGTCAAAGAGAAAGTTGGAAAGAAAATTTTCTAAATGCATGAACTGAATGAAAATGAAAATACAATCTATCAGAATGTGTACTTGTACTCAACTAAAGCGTGCAGAAAGGGAAATATATAGCACCAAATGCTGATGTTAGAAAAGAAGTCTTGAGGGCAGAGCTTCGTGGAGGCTAGTGTTCATAAAGACTCTCTGAGTGAGTAGGCAGGCGCAGGTGGGAGCGTGAAAGTCGGTCTGAGGGGATAATCAGGTGCATGCACCCGAGTCCCTCCTGAGGGCAACTTCAAGCCCCTACCGCCCTGAGATTGGAGTGTGGCCAGCAAGATCACAAACAGGAGCCTCTGCTGCCTGAGGGAATGCACCTGGGAAAAGCCTGCTGAATCCAGCTGATTCCCATCGCCTGGCGCCTGGCCCATACCATCACCTGTCATAATGGATCAGCTGGAGCCCTGGATCTGATCAGTGGAGACATTGGATCGGGAAAGCGGAGAGGAGTCCATGCCTGGTAAGGAGCCGCCCACCACAGCCATTTTCTTTGACCCAGGACCAGGCAGAAATTTGCATTGCCCAGCCTACCTCTGTGCAGCCTCCAACTTGTTGCCTAAGGGAGCAAACCTAAACCCCCACTGCATGGACAGATTGTAAAGCAGTGGGAAATGGGTTCCAGGGTGCCCATACACCTGTCAGTAGATACTGGGATCTGCAGATAGATGCTGAATCACAGCTTCCTCCTCAACTAAATCTCAAAACTGCAAAAAGTGCTGCCCCCAACCCACAGTCCAGCTTAAGAAGTGAACAAAGACAGAGGATCCACATAAGGTAGCACGGGAGACTGAGCAAAAAGAAGTAAAAGCAACCCCACCATCCCTGAAAAACAGAATTAAAGAAGAGGGGGATAAAAAGTGGGGTGGAGAAATCTAAACAAATGAAGAAAAACCAAAAGAAGAATATGGGTCCCTCACAGACCCCTGAAAGGTCAGACACTGAGAAAACAGATTTTGGAATGCAAACAATGAAGCCCCCAGAATGACTGGTCTCAAACTACAAACCCAGATATCAAGACATTAATGAGAGATTAAAAACAATTGAGGAGAGACAAGAGGAAAATAGGAAGGAGTTGACAACTGAGAAAACACCAGTAAAGAATACTGTGAATGAAATAAATAACAAACTGATAAGCATGGAAAGCAGAATTAGGCAAGCAGAAGAAAGAATCTCAGAGCTTGAGGACCAAAATATAGAATTAACCCAAACTGTCAAAAACATAGAAAAGAAGCTTTAAAAGACAGAACAAAACCTTCAAGAGATGAGCGATTACTTCAAGAGGCCAAACCTAAGAGTAATTGGACTTCCTGAGGAAGAAAGAGAGACAGAGACCACCCTGGAACAAACATTTCATGAAATTATTCAAGAAAACGTCCCTCATATCATCAGTGATGCAACCATTCAAATGCAAGAGATTCAGAGAACCCCTGCAAGACAACAAATGAGAAGACCAATTCCTAGACACACAATAATTCGCCTAAACAAAGTAGGTATAAAAGAAAAAATCTTAAAGGTAGCAAGAAATAAAGGTCAGACTACCTACTGGGAATACCAATTAGAATAGCAGTAGATTTATCTACAGAAACACTTCAGGCTAGGAGAGTTTGGAGCCCAATCTTCAAAGTTTTCAGAGATAATCAATTTCAACCAAGAATAACCTACCCAGCTAAAGTAAGCTTCTTTGGTAAGGGAGAATTAAAATCTTTCCCAGACATTCAATCCCTAAGAACTTATGTTGCCTCTAGACTAGCTCTATAAGAAACACTTAAGAAAGTATTAAACACAGAAGAAAGGCAAAAAAGAACAACAATGTTCTTCACAAGAGTGCAGGGAAAAGATTGAAAACACACATGAATCAACCCAAAAATCAGAAGAAACACAACAAACAAACAGGAACAACAACACCTCTATAAGAACCTCATGACAGGGATAAACTCTCACATTTCAATAATTAGCCTGAATGTGAATGGACTA
>CAUYQG010145758.1:0-20113 GCA_963574415.1 Tarsius wallacei
GAGAGAAATTTCATCTCTATCCATACATATATCGTCCAAGCTCATAAGATTTTGTACATAACACACACGTATTACATATCTGCCCATATACAAATAAGGGGTTATTTTGGTCATTGCTTTAGAAAGATGGGACTATATTATCCATGTTTTCTGCAGGTTGCTTTTCTCACTTAAAAATACCATTAGGAGCCGGGCTCGGTGGCTCAGCCTGTAATCCTGCGCCTTGGGAGGCTGAGATGAGTGGATTGCCTGAGCCCGCGGGTTCGAGACCCGCCTGGGCAACTTGGTGAGCCCTCATCTCTACAATAAATCAAAAAATTAGCCGGGCGTGGTAGCGCACGCCTGTAGTTCCAGCTACTTGGAAGGCTGAGGCAGAAGGATTGCCGGAGTCCAGCAGGTCAAGGCTGCGGTGGCTAGGAGCGGCCACTGCACTCCAGTCTGGGCGACAGAGTGAGACTCCAACTCAAAAAATATATATATATACCATTAGGAAGTTTTCAAGTACACCAGTATATCTCTCATTCATTTTTTTAGCTGACTGAACAATATTCCATTGGGTAGATATACCATAATTTATTCAACCATTCCTTGACAATGAGCATTGACTTTGGTATCTATCTTCTACCACTACAAGCAGTAGGGAGGGAGGGAATGTGTGTTCATGGTTGTTGTTCTTAATTTCTACGAGTTGGATACCCTGAAATGGGATGACTGGGTCAAGTGACACAGATATTTTTAGTTTTAGTAGATAGTGCCAGATTGTCCTGCAAAAAGCTGTAGCAGGTCAAATTTTCTCCAGCAATAAATAAAGCATCCTTTTCCCTGCAACCAACCAGCAATAGGTATTATAGGTTCTTCTAAATCTTGTACCTGTTTCATGGGCAATAAGTTGTTGTTTAATTTGCATTTTCCATGCAAATTAAAACCACAATGAGATCACCTTACGCCAGTCAGAATGACTATTGTTTAAAATCAAAAAACATTAGATGCTGGTGCAGATGCAGAGGAAAGGGAACGCTTATACACTGTTGGTGGGAGTGTAAATTTCAACTTCTATGGAAAGCAGTATGGAGATTATGCAAAGAATTAAAAGTAGATCTACCATTTGATCTAGCAATCCCACTACTAGGTATCTACCCAAAAGAACAGAGGTTGTTACATAAAAAAGACATCTGCACCAACATTTCATTGCAGCACAATTCACAATTGTAAAGATGTGGAATCAACCTAAATACACATCAACCAATCAGTGGACATGAAAATGTGGTACACATACACTATGGAATACTATTCAGCTATCAAAAATAATGAAATAATGTCTTTTTCAGCAACTTGGGTGGAATTGGAGAACATTATCCTAAGAAAACTAACTCGGGAACAGAAAACCAAACACCGCATGTTCTCACTTATAAGTGAAAGCTAAACTAAGGCTCTGCAAAGGCATGTAGAATGACATAATGGACATTAGAAACTCAGAAAGAGAAAGGGGGAGGGGTAGAAGGACAAAAAAAATCACCTATCAGGTACAATGTGCTCAGATGGGGGTGGTGAGTACACTTAAAGCCCAGACTTTATCACTATACAATAAAACCATGTAACCAAAATCTATTTGTACCCCCCAAAGCTACTGAAATGTTTTTAAATTTGCATTTCTCTTTGTAAGAGCATCTTTTCATGTGTTGCTGATTTGTTCTTTGGCCCATATTTTCATCTTCAGAGAAATTATATGTATAAAATAGAAACATTGGAAGCTTAGGGCATACAACTGCAATGTTTCTTATATGTATCTTCAAATTGTTTACAAGGAATATTGTTAAAATACATAAATGGCAAGCTGATCTAAATTTTAAAATGTTTTCCAACTGTCCAGTAAAAACATGTGTCCCTTCAAAAAATTGGGTTAATAAATTATTTTCAAGAGTGAGTTTTGAAATAATTGCCTTTTGGCCGGGCTCGGTGGCTCAGCCTGTAATACCAGCACTTTGGGAGGCCGAGGTGAATGGACTGCCTGAGCCAGCAGGTTCAAGATCAGCCTGGGCAACTTGGCGAGACCTCATCTCTGCAATAAATAAAAAAAAAATAGCCAGACGTGGTAGCGCGCACCTGTAGTCACGGCTACTTGGAAAGCTGAGGCAGAAGGATCGCCGGAGTCTAGTCGGTCAACGCTGGGGTGGCCATGAGCGTGCGACTGCACTCCAGCATGGGCAACAGAGGGGGACTCCAACTCAAAATAAATAAATAAATAAATAAATAAATAACTGCCTTTAAAAATCTTTCTCCCATCTTTATATTGAGTTTAAAAGTTATTTTTATTAAAGATATTATTATGTGTGCCTGCTATTGCCAACGTTTCTCCAAACATATTGTTTTTCCATTAACTCTGTGGGCAGCTTTACGTTTTTATAAAGTCAAATATACCTGAGCCCAGTTCTAATTAAGAATGTCTAACCCACCCCAGCTTCTACATTTAGTTTTCTAGATTTTCTAACAAGATGTTCATTTTTTTCTTGCATTTAAACTTTAATCCATCTTAAATTTATTTATTTTCGTCTACAACTTATGCAGTCTGATTTGATTTTTTCCAGATGCACAGGCTACTTGTGCCTGTCCCATGTTTAATGGTCCATCTTTCTCCCACACTTCTTTCATCCATTCTCACCCACAGTCCCTTGTCTCTTCTACAATTCTCCATTTTCTCCCCCAATTTCTAGTTTCTCCCACAATTCTATCTTTCTCACAATTCCCTATTCTTATCCACTCCCACAATTCCCTATATCTTCTGTATTCTTCATTTTCTCCCACAGTTCTGTAGATTCTCCCACAATTCCTTATGTTTCCCGCAATTCTCCATTGTCTCCTCCAATTCCCAGTCTTTCACACAATTTTTTTGTCACTCATGCAATTTCTTGTCTCTACCACAGTTCTCCCACAATTCCTTATCTCTCTCACAATTGTCCATTCTCTCCCACAATTACTTGTTTCTCCTACAATTCTCTGATCTCTCTCATGGCTCCTTGTCACACACAATTCCATCTCTCTTTTAATTTCCTGTTGTCGCCAAAATTCTCCATTCTTTCCTACAATTCACTGTCTCTCCTACAATTCCCTGTTTCTAACATAATTTTCTGTCTCTCACACAAGTCCCAGTCTTACACAATTCCATATGTCTCACACAACTCTATCTCACACAATTCTCCATGCTCTTCCACAATTTTATGTTTTCTACTACAACTGCTTGTCTCTCCCACAATTGTCCATTCTCTCCCACAATTCCCTATTTCTCCCAGAATTCCTTGTTTCTCTCATAATTCTGCTTTTTCAACATTTGCTATCTCTCACATAATTCCTTTTTGCTCCTCCAGTTCTTCATTCTGTCCCACAATTTCCCATTCTTTCCCATAACTCCTTGTCTCTCCCACAATTACTTGCCATGTATTAAATTCTTATATAGGTTGGAATATTTTTCTGGACTCTCTATTTTGTTTCATTTAACTATTTGTCTATTTTTATTTAATTACTTCATTGACTAAGCCTTATGATATATTCACTAATCTGGCGAAACATGTTGCCCTTTCTACTCTTGTATATTTTTTTAATGTTGACACTTTACAGACATTCTTCTATCCAAGAAAAAATGATATTTTATTCCATTTTTATAAGAAGACAAAATATCACCTGTGGGGATTCCAACTAGAATTAATTAAACTAATATATTAATTTGGAGAGAATCAAGTTTTTTTTATATTGTCTCCTTCTCCAAAATTTTAAGTGTCTTTCCTTTGGTCGGACCTTATTTTATGATGTTCAGTTCAAATTTATAGCCTTTCTGTAGCAGTTCTGAATCTTTCTTGCTATCTTTCCGTTATGTATCTCATGTTTTGCTTTGTTTTGTTTGTTATTTCAATATTAAGGCCATCACCATGTTTAGAGGTAGTGGGAAATGGGAACAATGGTAGAAGATGCAATCAGAGAAGTAGCCTTAGGCAAGGTTACATAGTGCCTTATAGTGTTCATCAGTCATCTATTGCTGTATAACAAATTACCTCACAATTAGCACTTAAGGCAAAAATGAACATTTATCTCACAATCTCTCTAGGTCAGGAATTTTTCAGTAGTTTAGTCTGGTTCTTGGTCTCGTGAGGTTGCTGTTAAGATGTCAGCCATAGCTGTAGTCATCTGAAGGCTCGACTGGAGCTTACATATAAGAACTATGCTGTAGATGTGATTTTACACATCCAAAGCCAATTCCTACTTAACACCTGAAGTAAAACCCTGAAGTGTATGCACAGTCAATTTTCTTTGACTGTATTTCCTTGGTTTCTATGCTAATTGTGAAAGACATGTTTTGAATATGTATTCATATAAATGTCAAACCTTGGCTCAAATGTCACAACCTATGTACATTTCTAAAGCCTATAAGTGATCTCTTTTGGAAATACTATGGCATTTATGAGATCAAGAGGATGGTAAGAAAGGAAGCACGAATATTATATTTCAAAGGAGGAAATATAGGGAGACTCCAGATTTTAAAAGAATTTCTTTGATAAAATACTGTGTATAGTTCCTATTCTATTGAAAACATAATAAAAGATAATGTCTCTCAGCATGGAGACTCCATTACAATACCATCTATTTATAACAGAGGAGGCTTCATGTAAATGAAATGGGAGCAGACTTGACTAGAGAGAATTACTCCATCCTGAGGAGCTCAGTCTTTCCTTCCAGAGTGAGATTACATGCTCATTCTCAGGCTGTAACCCTACAATTTGCACAAGTTATTGTTCCATCTTTTTTGTTTTTATTAAGTTCTTATTATGGAGTTTTCCTCAGTGGCCAGCTTTGTGTAGACCTTCTGATCAAACTTGCTGAATCTGAGTAGTAATAAAGAGCAATAGGCCCAGGAGGTGAAGGCAGAAGCCAGGAATTAGGCAAATAGTGAATCAGGCAAAAGTCAAATTAATCAATTAACAAAATTCAGGAAGATATCCAGGATCCACCCAGCAGAACAGCTGCCAGAAAAAAATAAATTCCATGTAATGAAAAGGATATTTAGAACTTGCCCACTGACTACAATTTTGTTTTTCAGAAGAATAGTTCATTAGAATCTAGCAAATCCTGGATACTATATTGCTTATCATCACCTAATTTCCTTTATCTGTAATTTCATTTTCATCACTCTGACCTTCTGATAAATAAGATGGCTTCTAGGTATACCAAGAAGGAAGTACCTTGAAGAAAAGATTCTGTGGTTCAAATCACTAGAAAAGTCTACACCCTTCTCTAAATTAATAAAAGTTTCATTCTGGTTCACAAACTGGACATCTATAAATTTAGTTTTATGGTTTACTGGGACCTGATTGCTTCCTAGAGCAGGAGGAAACAAACTGGTGTGCTGTTGTTTCTTTTCTTTCTCATTTTATATTCAAAAGGGAAATCAATACGCTAATGTTAAAAGCACTTAAAACTTTTTTCAAAATCTTGACAAATATAGATGGAGAAGTCTGAAATAGGGGAAAGTCTGTATTGTAGGATCCTGCTAATAAAACAGAGTTTGCTCCTTACATGTATACAATAAATTAACCTGTTATCAGACCTTTGTAAATAGGAGACAGTTGAACTTACCTCATTTAATAGGAGATTCATGTCTAATTAGCAAAATTCATTTTATCATGAGTAATTACATTAATACACAGGAGAGTTTTCAACCCCTAGTGAATTCCCTGATATTGCAGGGATAGTTTTGTGCATATCTGTGTGTATTAGGTAGTACTCTTTCTGTTGCAGGTGAGAAATACTCAAATAAAACTTGTTTAAGCAGAAAAAAGAAGCTAGGATAAAGATTTCTCACAACATCAAAAATCAGATATGTGATTGGCTGAGCCTTAGAAGCTACTAAAATAAGAGACACATTCAGTGGATTCTCTCATTCTTTATTCCTTTTTGCTGTAAACTGACTTCCTCTATGTGATGGAAAGCATGGTTAATGATGGGGTTCAGGACATACTACCCCAAAATATGTACCGTGGCATTTGAGAAGACCACAGAAGCAGAAAGTTTACTCTCTGACCTTCCCCTCAATGTTGTCATCTGAAGCAGGTTACAAAATCTAGAAAAGATTATCTGACCTTCTCCTGAAGCAAGTCATAAAACCCTCACTCAAGACTTGCCCTCTCTGTTATAAGGAACATTGTCTTAGTCTGTTTTGTGTTGCTATAACAGAATACCACAGACTGGGTAATTTGTTTTTTAAAAAGAAATTTATTTCTTGAAGTTCTGGTGACTGGGAAGTCCAAAAGCATGGCACCAGCATCTGACAAGCGTTTTCTCACTGTGTCATCTCACAGTGGAAAATGGAAGAGCAAGAAAATCCTTCTCCAAGAAAGACAAAGAGCAAGAGAGGGCCAAATTTGCTTTTATAACAAACCTATTCTCATTATAACAAACTCACTCCCATGATAGTGACATTCATCCATTTATGGTAGCAGAGCCCTTATGCCCTAATCACCTCTGAAAGGCCCCATCTCTCAACACCATTGCAGTGGAGATTAAGTTTCCAACACATTTACTTTGGGGAACACATTCAAACCATAGCAAACATCCTTATTCCAGAAGACAAAGACTCCAAATAAATAGTCTTCGCTAAGTTCCCCATCTAGTTTATTACCATTAAATCATACTTTTTGCCCAAGTATACTTCTCCAAGACTATCCACTTCTCCACCAAACCTAGCATTAAAAGTACACAAGTTTACATGTTTCTTTGGGTTTTCATTTCCATATGAAGACTTCCATGTCACATAAAATTTATATTAAATAAATTTGTGTGCTTTTCTCTTGTTATTCTATCTTTTATTGTAGGGGCCTTAGCTATGAGTTTAGTAATGGGTAAGGAAAATATGTTTTTCACCCCCTTCACTTCTGAGCTTTATGTCCTATTTTTTCAATCTTCAGAAGGGAGGCTGACCATCTTTTTTCCTTTCCAGTTCTAAAGTCTTAGTATTAGACTCTGATTGGCTTGACTTGGTCAGGTAGTCATCTGCTGACCAGTCAGATGCAGCCAGGGATGAGTTCGTATTGTACTATCATAGAGGCTTCAAGTATAGATAACCAAGTGGATGGAAAGGCAGTTCATAGAAGGAAGATACTAAGCAGATAGTCTTAATATCTAGCTGCTGCCTTGTGTGCAGGTATTTTCTTGGGAAAGATCCATAAATTCCATCAAATTCTCACGGGAGCCCTGACCACAAAACGTTGATGAACTACTTCCTTGGTGCAGCTTATGTCCTTAAATATTCTCCCACTCTAGGTCAGATAAACATACACTCCCCTCCCCATATAATGCTACAGTCACCAGAACTGCAAGAAATAAATTTCTTTTTTAAAAAATAAATTACCCAATCTGTGGTATTCTGTTATAGCAACACAAAACAGACTAAGACAAGGTTCCTTATAGATATAGAGAGGGCACGTCTTGAATGAGGGTCTTATGACTTATGCTTTTATATCAAACATACTCTTGTTATAACAAACTCATGCTCCAGGTCAGATAAACATATACACCCCTCCCCATATACTGTTACATTATTACTTAAATTTTCTTAAGGTTTGTACAGGGAAAATACAAGTAAAATTGTCACAAATTCTAAATTATTAGAATCCATCCTAAAACTTTATCATTCCAGATAGACAAATTCCATAATCAATCTTTTGGCAATGATTAATTGCTACTCTAGTTATATATTACTATTCAGCTACTTTAATGGGAGACACTAATCATGGCTTTGGTTAGAAAAGAATCATCATTATGTGTGTAATCTTTTACTAATGTCTAGCAATGATAGTTCCAAGATTTATACTAGTAAGAAGTGGAGCTTTGACTACTTCTGACTGAGTCCCAGAACTCACTAGAGAAGTTCCCACCTCTGTCCTTGATTACTATTGATATATTTGAAAGCTAAGGATTTCTCCCAATACCTTCTTCTGAACTGCTTTGCAAGGTAATAACTTCTGGAAACTGCATCAACTCTCATGACCTCTTTATTCAGCCTCTATTATGCAGCCTGCAAAAAACCATGTGTTATTAATAAACTTGGCATACCAACTTAATAAAATAAGGAGCTATGTTTTTCTGCAGCAGCCTAAACTTATATCTAAAGAATATCCAAGTTAAAGTAGGTCATATTATATGTGGCTACACCAATTAGTGAAACATTATCTTATAATCCAGCTGTATTAGGCCAATTTAATATCCTCATAAACAGAGACAAAATTCTGTTATTTTCAAGCATGCAGTTAAAGGATTAACAAATAAAGTAAAAACACCTCCTTTTTCACCAAATATTCAAGTCAACTCACTAAAAGATTGTTTACTTGTGACTGGTGATACCTATAATATTGTAACTAGTGTCAATGAAAAGTAGGAATAGGGTTATAAACAGTTTTGATAGCTGTATATCATTAATTAGGCAACATAGAATAGGAAAGGAAGATCTGAAGTGAACAGGATTTTAGATATGGCCTTACCTCCATTCTTCTTTTGTGATCTTGGTATATTATTTAACATCTCTGGTCATCAGCTGTCAAATAAGAGCAGTGAACTACATAAGCTTCTTGAGCCATCTTCCCTCTGATTTTTATTCATCAGTAGTATTAGAGTTGGTAGCAAATAACAAAGACTCAAAGTAATTTGTGGCTTGAACAACATGAAAACCTATTTCTTTCTCACATAAAAATTGAGATGTAAGCAATCCAGGACTGATATAGCAACTCTGTTTCACAAAGTGCTCAAGAACTCAAGCTCCTTACATCCCTAGGATGTGGCCCTCATTCTCATGATCTAAAATGGTGGTTAGATCTCACTGTCACATCCATACTTTAAACAGCAAAATGGAGAAAAAGGAAATAAGATGAGAGGCAAAGAGCACATACCACCTGTCTTTTAAGGAAGGTTCCTGGAAACTGCCAAGTATCATTTCTGTCAATACCCTATTGGCCACATCAAGTTGCAAGGTAAACTTGGAAATGTCATGTTCATTTTGGGTGGCCATCTTCTGAACTAAAAGTGAGGAGAATGGCTACTAGGAGCACCTTGAAGTGTCAGACACATACATGGTCTAAAAGAATCAATGCTTCTAATAGGGTGCCAGGAAATCTCATTCAATATTTATCAGTGGAGTTATTCATATCCGTAAGGAGTTAAGACCCTTTCTATTTCAATTCACTTCAACAAATATTTTATTATTTCCCTTTTGCCAGTCACTGGGCCAGGCTCTGAGGATACAAAAAGGAAGTAAGATAGGATTAGTCCCATTTCTCATTAGACTTACTTTAAAATGAAGATCATAAATAAATAAGTATGATAATTGCTACAAAAGAAAAAGAACAGGGTGCTTTTTTGTGTGATGATTTATCTGCCAGTTCTTCTAGATTCTCTGGATGTAAAAAAGACTTGATATTTATTACCCATATTTTGTCACAAGAATCAAAAAGGAATTTTCTGGGACATTAACTAGTTCTTTGCTTCCTTATCTCCTTTCCTCCTCTTTCTTTCAATGCTGGGATTTGGTCTGAGTTCACCAATTTACCAGGGAACTTTGATAAATTACTGGCCAGTTTTAACCCTGAGAGTCCAGCATTTTAAAATGTGTGTTCATTTGAACATCTAAAAAGTAGTAGAAGAATAGCAGCAGTGAAATGTATGAATGCATTTATATTTATGGGAGGAAGAAGCCTTGGGAGGGATGGAATCAAGGACATTATAACTGACTTTTTGGACATACTTGAGGAAATTATATTGTATTGATAATCCTTTATTAAATAATATCCCATCAGGATTTGCTATTTCTTTTTTCTTTCTCTTTCTTTCTTTCTTTCTTTCTTTCTTTCTTTCTTTCTTTCTTTCTTTCTTTCTTTCTTTTTTTCAGTCAGGGTCTCACTCTGTGCCCAGGGTGGAATCAGTAGAACCATCACAGCTCACCACAGTCTTGACTGCCTGGGCTCAGGCAATTCTACGGCCTCAGTGTCTCATGTAGCTGAGACTATAAACACATACCACCACGCACAACTAAATTTTATGATTTTTTATTAGTAGAGACAAAGTTTGCTATGTTGCCCAGGCTGGTCTTAAACTCCTGGGCTCAAGCAATCCTCCTGCCTTGGCCTCTCAAAGTGCTGGTATTACAGGCATGAGCTACTGTGCCCAGTCATGATTTGCTATTTCTGTTTTTGCTTTATTTTAATATAATTTTCTTGAAACCTCATCAAATGTATATTTGCCATTAATCATTCACGGTGAAGTAAACTGCCTTGCCTTCCACCTACAGTATTTATGTAGAGTTTCATATATGTATACACATATGTACATGAGAATTATACAGAGAATAATCAATATCTACAATGTATTCAGAGAACAGAAAGGAGCCCTTCAGAAATAAAACAGTTTCATAGAATTATATGTAGAAGAATGTGTTAAAAACTTATGGGAGTATAATTTTTAATAATGAAAGAATTTAATACAATGTTCTTCATATCACTTGCCTTCAGACAGGCAATTGGCTTTTGTCAAAAACAATTTTTTCTTTCCCATTAGGTTGCCAGGGGTCAAATAAGTCCAGAAAGCATTCAACTTCTGTATTGGGTTGAATAGTGTCCGCCCAACAAATTCATGTCTACTCAGACCCTCAGAATGTGACCTTATTTGGAAATAGGGTCTTTGCAGATGTAACTAGTTAAAATGAGGTTATTCTGGATCGTAGTGGGCCCTAATCAAATAACATGCATTCTTATACGATGGCCATGTAAAGACACAGAGACATGGGGGAGAACACCATGTGAATATAGAGGCAGAGATTGGAGGTATGCATCTGCAGGCCAAGGAACACCACATATTGCCAGCAACCACCAGAAGCAAGGAGACAGGCATGGAACAGATCCTCCCTGAGAGCTTCCAGAAGGAACCAACCCTGCTGACACCTGACTTTGGACTTCTGGTTAACAGAAGCGTAGGGGAATAAGTGTCCGTTGTTTTAAGCCACTCCGTTTGTGGTACGTGGTTATGCCAGCTTTAGGAAACTAATGCAGCCATCATACAAATGGAAGGGATTCTCAGGAACTGCTGAGTCTATCTAGCTGGAGGATGGAGTGGTCTCCATGACAGGTCTTTCAATGGAAAGCGCATTCTGATATAACCATTTTCTAGAGCTTCTGAGGGGACTATTCACAAAACCAAATAGAATCGATTCCATGCATTTACAATAGACTTAGTGCCTATGATTATGCTAGACACTGTGGGAAGTTGTCAACCACAGCAGGAGGTTGCCACCTAGTAGAGCTGGGTCATGGTTCTGTAGCCCTCTCTCTCCCCCACTCACCTTGCAAGCACTCTATCTTCCTTCTCTTACCAGCTGATCTGTGTTCAACATAGGTGCTCTTATTGGCACTTTTCCTGTGGCCAACATTACTTATTGTCCACCCAAAAAGGAGTTGCCTGTCCCCATCTTTTCATTGTTCATAGAGTACAACTGCATTAATTTATTCATCAACAAACATTTGTTAAGTACCTGTCATGTAGCTGGCATTGTTGTATGAACTGGAGGTACAGCAATGAACAAAAGAAACTTAACTTTGTTCCAGTGAAACTTACAGTTTATTCACAGATACATGCTCTCTTTATCCTCGCCCCCCCCCCCCCCACAATCACAGAGATCTGGCAGGATAGACTTAGGAGGATAGACCAGCAACTGTGATTGGTGAGGAGCCAGGGATGCTTCTTCTGACCTAGGGAGAAGTATCAGAGACCCTGGGATTCTCACTCACACACACACACACACACACACACACACACACATGATATGGGGGTTGTGATAGAGGGATTGGGGAAGCAAGACTGGAGATGGGGAAATCAGAGAGGGAGAGGTCTGTGTGATAATATAGGTGACAAATCTTGGGTTGGGTGGGATATTTTTTAAAAGGGGAGAACTGAGAGGGAATATGGATATAACCTAACTCTGGCCCCTTCCTTTCTGTCTACAGCTCTTACTGGAGATAAAGGACTCCAGCCTCCCAGCTCCTCTCTCTGCCCCAAGCCAGTCAGCTCTGTCTCACTGCCTATTGGACATCTGGGGTGCATCTCTCTCTTGAGCTAGGAGCCCAGAGAAGGAGGCCTCAATAGAGCACTGCTTATTTGGTATCCTGTTTCTGAATATGCACAGCGGTTAATGTCCAAAATGCTTAACATCTTTTTGTAAACCCTTAGATGTTTTATAAGTTTTCAGACCCTTTTTATCATATGGGGCAATTTTTTGACTGAGAGTGGATATTCTTGTATCTCTATCCCTTATCCCTTTGGATGCTGGGGCCTTTTTGTGTCTCTTATTTTAAAAAAGGATTGTGCAATCTAAGTTGATCTGTCGCTAAATGGAGTTCTGTGTGAGTTCATATGCCGGAGTTTTTATTTCTCTTATGATTGCAGACATACCTGTGCACTCACATACGTATCCATGCATGTGGAAATTTGAGGATGTTTTCACTTTGTGTCTAGGTTTGTGTGTGTGAACAAATAATAAATCCTTGTTGCTAAAAAAAAAAAAAAAAAAAAAAGAAAAAAGAAAAAGAGGCCAGGCTCGGTGACTCAGCCTGTAATCCCAGAACTTTGGGAGGCCAAGGTGAATTGCCTGAGCCCATGAGTTCGAGACCAGCCAGGGCAACTTGGCAAGACCTCGTCTCTACAATAAATCAAAAATTAGCTGGGCGAGGTAGCGCACACCTGTAGTTCCAGCTACTTGAAAGGCTGAGGCAGAAGGTTCGCCATAGCCCAGCAGGTTGATGCTGGGGTGGCTGTGAGTGAGCCACTGCACTCCAGCCTAGACTCCAATTCAAAAAAAAAAAAAAAGAAAGAAAGAAAGAAAGAAAAGAAAAGAAAAAGAAAATTAAAGCAGGGAAGGAAGATAGAAAACAATAGAGGATGGAGGTAAGGGCTGCTACTTTGGATAGAGTGGTCTCTGCTTCTATGTCACCTGAAGGAAATGAGGAAGTAAGTTATGTAGATATCTGAAGGAAGAGCTGTCCAAACACTGGAAATAGTATATGCAAAGGCCCTTATATATGCATGGTCTTTGAAAAAACAGCAAGAATGAAAGTGTGGCTGAAGTAGAGACAGCAAGGAAAAGAGTGGTAGGAGGTGAAGCCACAGAGAAGGACTACACAGGGCCTTGAAGGCCACAAACAACACATACTGCAGCTAGTGAGCTAGTGCATGGGCACATAACCCCAACCTGGCCATGGAGAATGAGAAGAAATATGCAGGTTGCGGGACTTATAAGAGGGATTTTCTCTTCATAGGTCTCACAAGAGAAGAGAAATGCCTCTACTCTTTCTTGGGCTACTATTTTGTCCATATATGACAATTGGAACTGTTATACACATCTTGTAGCCATGATGGGATGAGACAGAGGACCAAACAAATTATCTGAGAATGACGGGAAAAAAAATATGGAAAGAACCTGAGCTCTCAATCACATTGTGAAGTCACTGAGTTAACTAACTTTGCAATCACCCTAACCCTAGTCCTTTTGTTATATTAGAAAGCAAGACAGGTACAGTGGCTCACACCTGTAATCCCACTCTGGGAGGCCAAGGTGAGAGGACTGCTTGAACCCAGGAGTTCAAGACCAGCCTAGGCAACATAGCGAGAACTGATCTCTACAACAAATTAGCTGGGCATGGTGGTGCATACATGTAGTCCCAGTTACTCAGGAGGCTGAGGTGGAAGGATCACCTGAACCCAGGAGAGCAAGGCTGTGGTGAGTCATGATTATGCCCCTGTACTCCAACCTGGTGACAGAGTACGATCCCAAATAAAAAAAAAAAAAAAGGAGGAGGAGGAGGAGAAGAAGGAAAAGAAAGAAAGAAGAGAGAAAACAAATGCCCTATTCCTTAAGTTGGGCATTCAACCCTTTGCATTCACAACCTAACTGAGAAGACTCTTGGTATAAATATGAAAGGACAATATTTTAGCTTCATTTTACATTTTACATCTCAGCTTAACCACTGAGATAAAAAGATAAATAGAATCAAAATTTTGAATGAGAAGAAGAAAACCTTTTCTACAAAGTAACCTAAAGAGAAAAAAGATTATTCATCTTCAGTCAAATGTATTTGTACAGATAACAATGACATCAGTGGTCTTGAATTATTTAACACTTTGTTCCACACTGTCACTTGTGAGCAATGTCTTTTGCAGTTCAAGATTAGAAGCATCTTAACTTTGCATTTAATTTACCTTGGTCACATAGTTTTCAATCATATTTTTCCATGTTGGCTGTGCTTCAATTTCTCTTTTCAGTTTATTAAAATCTTCTGAGTTAAACCTGTGAAAAATATGACAGAATACATGCAAAATACAAAAGAAGAGAAAATAGAAATAAATGGTCACCCAAAATAAGTAATTCACAATCTAAAACATTTATCTTGTTATACAAGGGGTTAATATGGCAAGTAAATAAGACTAAAAATGACCAACAAACTATAGTAATAAAACTTGTGAATAATTCTGTTGGAGGAAAAATATATTAAAGAGTATGTCTCTCTAAGGTGAAGCTGTTGTTACATTAATGGGTTTGGTAAATGAGTTTAGATGCTGAGTAGAAGCTTGAAATAGTACCAGGAAAAAGTATAGTTCAGCAGAGAGAGCTGGAAAACTAGAGAGAATAAGTAAAGTGAAGCCAAGGAGGAAGATATCATAAAAGGCAGTCTACTTAAGGTTCACTTCTGAGATTTGTATAATTGAAGTGAAAACTTTTCCATTTCAGGGACTGGAATTATGTTTAAATACATTTTGATAAAACTCACCATCCAAACTTTATGAGTATGAACCCATAATTGCTACCTATCCATTATATAGAATATACCCATAGAATTCTACTAGCTGAATTAGTCATGACTCATCGGTATGTTTTTATAACATTTAGATATATTGTTTATATGGACATTTCATGGAGTGTTGTTCAAATGTACCTCAATCAGAATACTTCAGTAGTTTCCACTATTTCTAATGAAGTTCTAAAATATTAAGAACCATTTAGAAAACATTTTATAATATAGATGAGTGAGTAAATTATGTTTCATTAATTCCAAAGGAATTTAGTAATAATCTAAGATCGTTTTTGGCATGCTTTTAGTGTTACTAATACCCTCCTTCAATAGAAATAAATATTGACTTTGTTATTTATTCACTCACTCAACATTTATCAGCATTACTCCGTGCAAAGCCCTGTAGTAGACCATGTGAGGAATGCTCACATGAATCAGGCAGGGATTTTGCCCATTCTGATGTCATAGTTAATCTGAGAAGATAAAACACATACACAAATGACTATAACATGAGACAGAGAGTGGTAAATGCTAAGAGACATAGACAAAATTCAAGAAGAATGAGAGTATATTTTCATCAGAGAGGTACAGGAAAGGCTTTGTGGAGAAAGCGTATTAATGTTAAATTCATTCTTTCTTTCAAGAAAAAATTACTGAAAATGCTCCTGTCCTCACAGAAAGTGCAATCCAATAAGAAAAACAGACAATGGGCAGATAAAGAGTTGGAGATAGAGTGTTCCAGGGAAAGGAAAAGAGCTTGGCAAAATCAAACAGAAATAGGGTCAATGTGGGCAGAGTGTAATGAGAAAGGGGGAGAGTGATGGAAGATGAAGTCAAAGATACAGTTCAGATCATGTAAAACCACATAGGCCATAGGAAGAATCCTGGATGTTACTCTAAGTGCTTTGGAAAGCCACTGAAGACTTGGGCAAGAGGGCAACATGATCTAGTTTTCATTTTTAAAAGATCACTGTGGTTGCTGGGTGGAGAATGGTTTGTAGGGAGGTAGGAGTGGGAGCAGAAACACCTCTTAGGAGGCTACTGAAAAAGTCCTGGTGAAAGATCATGGTGACTTAAATTCTGATGGCAGCTGAGGGACTAGAGAAAAGTGGATAGATTCGAGATCTATTGTGAAGCAGAATCAAAAGGACTTCCTTTGGACTGCATGTCGGTTTTTAGGGGAGTACAGGAATTTAGATGACTCCTAGGCTTTTGGCTTATGAATGGCGGTGGCATTTACTGGAATTGAGAAGGCCTACACAGAGAGTGAATTTGAGGGGAGAGATAAACAGGAATTCTGATTTGAACATGTTTAGTTTGAGATACTTGTTGGACATGCAAGTGGAGATATCAAGTTGACAGTTACAAATACAAAACTGGAGCTCAATGGGGGCGTAGGGCTGAGGATGTATGTTTGTGAATCATTGACAAATAGGTAGTGTTTATCGCCATGGGCCTGGATAAGATCAATAGTGGACCTTGAGCAATTATGATAATACTATAAGAAAGGGATTGGCAGTAGTGGGAAACTGCCAGGAGAGAAGGGGCACACCTCATTAACAAGAGTACCTGCATAATGAACATTTGTATACCTAACCCTGAATTGTACCCCACATCTTTAAAATTAAAAATTAAAAAAAAAAGAATATGTTGGTAGAGTAGGGCAGATACCGAGGACCAAGCCCTGAGGTACTTGAAAGATGGGTATTTTAATAGACAGAGATAGAGAGAGCATTTAACAAGAAGCGACAGAGTGAACAAAAGCTTGGAGACAGGAAGCATGGGCAATCTACTTAGGGAGAGCCCATAATAGATACCAAGTCCTAGATTTGGTTCACAGACTTCAGTGGAGAATCATGGAAGGTATTAAATACGTGGAGTGGTTCTGCTTCTGATAAGGTATGAGTAGCTCCTATATGTGATCACTCTTCTCTAGATAACAACTATAAATGTTGGGGGGGGGGTTAAGCCCTACTTAAAGGCACTGAAGAACAAACAAAAGCAAGCAAATACTGGAGGGGGTCAATACATGAAGTAAAGTACCAGATCTTTTTGAGTTTCCCATATTTATCTTACAGCTTTTTGCCTGAAGGCAAATCCCAGTTTTCACTCAGTGCAGTAGCTAAAATCGCCAATCTTATTGGCTTAAAGAACCAGAGGACAGAGTTTTGGGAAGGGGTGAAAATTTCTGAAAGGGAAGAGCCAGAAAGGGAGTACTTTAAATTCTGTGTTTAAACTTTGTCTAAATCTCTGGTTGATCCTAGAAATACACATGGAGACTCCAAGCCCAGCTAAGGCTAAAAAAATAATTGGAATAAGAATTCAACTGCTGCCCACCATAGGGGACACAGAGTTTGGAATTTGATCTCAGCTGAGTTCACTGCCTGCAAATACAAACAAAAAAACCCAATATTTTGGAGGAACAGAATAGAATTCCTAAAACATGTCATGTACAATATCTAGGATATAATTCAAAATTGAAGAAATGGAAGAAGATGACCCACGCTCAAAAGAAGAGAGAATCAATGGAGAGAATCAATGGAGATGGCCCAGATGTTGGAATAAGCAGACAAAAGGAAAATGTGTTTGGAGTGAATAAAGCTGAGGAGTAAATTCATCATTCTGCATCTTAGAAAAAATGAATTTTTAATCAGTGAATGAGATTAATTTGAGGATACATAGGCCAGAG
The DNA here is from genome assembly GCA_963574415.1 of Tarsius wallacei. Lineage (NCBI taxonomy): Eukaryota > Metazoa > Chordata > Mammalia > Primates > Tarsiidae > Tarsius > Tarsius wallacei. The sequence continues at coordinate 17,557 of CAUYQG010145758.1, forward strand.
GTGGGAAAACAGTAAGGATGCTATTAATAGGTCAGTAGTTCTACAGATACAAAGAGAGGAAAGTTTGCAAAAAGATATTCTGAAAGACAGCATCTAACTGTGGGAAGAAGAGAGAGAAACCAGAGGTGACATTGAGGTTTCAAGTATGGTTGACTGAAAGAATGGTAGTACCATTAATAGAAATAGAAACATCGATGGAGAACATAAGACTTGGATGTAGGAAGACAAATTCAGTTTTGGAAATACCGAACTTGAAGTCTTAATATGATATCCAGATGGAGTGTCCAATATAGAGTTCCAAATTCAAAATGCAGTTGTGAGAAAGATTATAGCCAAGACTGAGGAAGGTAAATTGGGGTCTTTCAATGCAAAAGTGATCATTAGGCTGAGTGCGGTGGGTCATGCCTGTAATACCAGCACTTTGGGAGGCCAAGGCGGGAGGATTGATTGAGCCCAGGAATTCAAGACCAGTCTGGGGAACATAGCAAAACCTTGTTTCTACAAGGTGTGGTGGCACATGCCTGTAGTCCCAGATGCTTGGGAGGCTGGGGAGGAAGGGTCACCTGAGCCCAGGAGGTTGAGGCTATGGTGAGCTGTGATCATACCGCTGCACTCCAGTCTGGGTAACAGAGTAAGACTCTAACTCAAAAAAAATTATAAAATTATACTAAATTTCCAAAGAAGACTGTATACAGTTAAAAGAGAAATAATATGTATTCATTACCTGTTGCCACGTAGCAAATCATAGATGCATAAGGCAATAATTATTTATCTGGCTCATAATTCTGCAGGTTGGCAATTTGGGCTGGGTTCACCTGAATGTTTGCACTTGTCTCCTGTGGGCTCACTCATAAATCTGCAGTCATCTGTCAGGTCAATTTTGCCAATCTTGACTGGGCACTCTCAAATCTTTCAGCCCTCATCTAAGATGGCTTCTCATCCTTTACTAGCCTAATCTGGATTGGTTTACAAGAATTCCAAGAGAGGAAACAGAAGTATGCAAGACCTCTTGAGGCTCAGTCTTGGAACCAGTACCACATTGCTTCCATCACATTCTATTGGCCAAAGCTAGTCATCAGGTGGTCTCAAATTCAGATAGTAGGAAAATAAACTCTATAGTTTGATTAGACCAACTGTAAAGTCACTTTGCAAAAGGGCATAGATAGACGAAGGGGAATAATTTGTGGCCATTTTGCAATCTACCACATACTGAGGGATAGAACTTTGGATTTATACACCCATGTTCATAGCAGAATTATTGACAATATCCAAGAAGTGGAAGCAACCCAAGTGTCCATTGACAGATGAATGGATAAACAAAGTGTGGTATATACACCCAGTTTGTTTTAAAGTATATTACAAAGGATACAGATGAACAACCAGATGAAGAGGTACATAGAGTGACGTCCAGAAGGGTCCTATGTGCAGGAGCTTCTGTCACCATGGAGTTGGGGTACACCGCTTTCCTGGTATGAGGATGTATTAGCAACCTGGAAGTTCCCCAAACCCCATAGTTTAGGGATTTTTTTAAGTGGAGGCTTCATCACCTAGGCATAATCTTACTATTAACTTGGTCCCTGGTTCCTCTTTCTTCCCTGGAGGATGTGGGTTGAGGGGAGCTGAAAGTTCCAAGCTTCTAATCATGCTCAGTCTTTCTAGTAGCCAGACCCCATCCAAAAGCTCACAAAGAGTCACCTCATCAGAACATAAGACACTCCTATCACTCAGTAAATTAGAAGGGTTTTAGGAGCTCTGTGTCAGGAACCAGGTTAAAGACAAAATATTAGAATAAACAATACTTCTAGCACCCCTGTCGTTCAGGAAATTACAAGGGTCTTAGATGCTCTGTGTCAGAAACTGGGGGCAGAGACCAAACATATACTTCTTATTATGTCACAACATACAATTGAATATTATTCAGTCTTAAAAAGGAAGGAAATCCTGTCACATGCAACAACATGGAAGAACCTTGAGGACATTATGCTAAGTGCAAGAAGCCATTCACAAAAAGACAAATACTGTATGATTCCATTTAGCTGAGACATCTAGAACAGTCAAACTCATAGAGGTGAAAGGTAGAATGGTGGTTACCAGGGGCTGAGGAGAGAAGGATATGAGGAGTTGTTGTTGTACAGGGTTTTTGTTTTGCAAGGTGAAAAAATTCTAGAGATTGGTTGTACAACAATGTGAATGTACTGAACACTTCTGAATTATGCACTTTAAAATGGTTAAGATGGCAGATTTTATGTTATGTATTTGTTACCACAATTAAAAGTAAACTATTATAAAAGATAGAACTTTAGACATGACCCATATTTGGGGGTGAACAGGAAAAAGAGAACAAAAGGAAACACATTTTGCCTAGTCTGGAACTAATGGAAACCAGTCTAGCAAGTGGGATTTGAAAACAGTTCTCAGCCGGGCTCGGTGGCTCAGCCTGTAATCCCGCGCCTTTGGGAGGCTGAGGTGAGCGGATTGCCTGAGCCCGCGGGTTCGAGACCCGCCTGGGCAAGCGAGACCTCATCTCTACAATAAATCAAAAAATCAGCCGGGTGTG
>CAUYQG010145762.1:0-26659 GCA_963574415.1 Tarsius wallacei
ATGATCACTGCTTTTGTAAGGTTGGCTTTTAGCGCCGTGGGCTTCATGCTCATCACCCTTCTCCCTGGAGTTAGAGTCAGATGCAATCAGCTGGCAGGATTTCCACCGCTCTTGGAATACATTTCCAGCTCCCCACGGTGACCCACAAAGCCACGCCTGACGCGCGTGTCCAGCTCTGTCGCATGCCCCTCCCTCCAGCTCTCTGTGTCCAGCTGCCTCTGTCTCTTTTCTGCCCGTGAATAGACCAACCAAGCCTCTTCTCCTCTGCGCTTGTACTGTGTCTGCCCGGAATGACTCTGCTCCAGCCTCATCACACGTGGTGGTTCATTCTCACCCTGCAGGTCTTCACTGGAAAGGCCCCTCTGCAGAGACATCCTCCTTCCCTGTCCTATTAGCAAAGTCTCCTCTGTTCTAGCTTGGCATCCTATGATGTCCCTGTCTCTGTATTTCACAGCGCTCATGACCATTTGCAGCTGTATTGTTGGTTGACTGTTGTTAGTGGTGGAGGCAGGGTGTGTGTGTGGGGTGTGTGTGCGTGTGTGTGTGTGTGTGTGTGTGTGTGTGTGTGTGGTGGGGTGATCTATCTTCCCCACCAGGATGCTTACTCTTTGAGGTCAGGAACCAAGTCTATATTTGTGCAGTAAAGGATCAACTTTGCACAAAGAAAGGTCTGGCTCTTTGCCCTGAATCCTGGGAGGGAAAGCTCTAAGCCCTTGGAATGCCCTACCTAACAGAGTGTCTTGGCTTACCTGGGGTCTTGGACCACACCAGATAGTCTATGCTGACAATGTGGTTTATGGTGGGGGGTGGGGAGCCTTGGCATCCACTTGACCTCTGGAGGTGCTGGATTCTAAGGTCAACCACACAGGCAGTCACCCACGTCTATGTGACTGAGTCCCAATAAAATCCCTGGACACCAAGACTCAGGTGAGCATCCCTGGTTGGCAATGCCCATGGATGTTGTCCCACATTGCTGTGGAAGAAGCAAGTGCTGTCCACAGTTCCGTGGGGAGAGAATACCTGAAGCTCATGCCTGGTCTCTCCAAGATCCTGCCCTGTGTGCCTCACTCTTACCTTGGCTGCTTTTAATCCATATCCTTTCATGGTAATAAATGGTAATTGTGAACATGATGGCTGTGCTTGGTTCTGTGAGTCCTTCCAGTGAATTATTGAACCTGGGCATGGTCTTGGAAACCCTCTAAATTTTTCTGTTGGTGTCAGAAGAACAGTGGTCTTGGGAGCCCCTGACCTTTTCGGTATTACTTACCACTGTCTTCCCAGGGCCGGGGCCCATATGCTGCATGGAATAAGTACTCATCAAGTGCTTACTGAGAGTAAATGTTCTTGCTGGGACGAAGGCCTCCCAAATGCAGCCAGCATCCCTGGAACGTGGTCTCAACCACCTGCAGCTCCCTCATCCCGCCGCGTTGAGTTTAGCCCCATCAGAGGATTTCCAGTTCCCAGAGAGTGCCGAGCTCCCTCAAACCTCTGGACCTTTGTAGAGAGGACATTCTTTGGGGATCCCTTCATTGTTCTCTACCACCTCCCTGATTCCTCATTATCTTTCCAGAACCAGCACGAACATCACCTCCCTGTGGAAAATCCTATGGACCCTGCCATCGCAAGCCTGGATGAGCTTACCTTCCTCCGGATTTCCGTGACATCCTAGCCTAACCTCTATTGTGACATGTCATCTGGGTTCTAATTGAAAAGGCTTCCGAGCCTTTTGTCTCTATGCTGCATTTGGAAAATAGCCTCCACCTAGATAATAGCACTTGTGCTCTTTAAAGCCAGGAACTGTGTGTTTTAGTGCTAAGTCTTTATTTGTGGGCACTGTGCCAACAGCATAGTAGAGGCTCAATAAATGTCTGTGTTGACAAATGGATCAACCCCTCAACAAGGAGAGGTAGAAGAAAGATGAGGGACACGTCGGTGGGAAATTGTTGTACACTGATGATTGGATAGCAGAGTGCAGCATCATTTTCAGAAACAAGATTTTCTCTATCCATGTTTTTGTCTACACGAAGGCATAAGGGAGAAAGCTCTCAGGAGGACACTCTCTTCAGGAGGCGCTTTGGAATATAAGTGAACTGCTTTGCATACAGGTAAGAAGCCCATGCCCCTAAGCTTTGCAGACTGTTCACTTAATCTTAGACTTGGGTCATGGGCAGTAGAAATGACCACCCTCTTTTCCTCTGTGGCAGAGAATGGTCTAAGATGACCCCCACTTCATGGGTATCTCCCCTCCTTGAATGTGGGCCGGGTTGATGACGTATTCCAACCAAAGGTATATGGCAAAGATAATGAAGTTCACTTCTGAGATTAGTTTTAGAAACTTGTGACTTCTGTCTTACTAGTGGACTTTTTTTTTTTTTGAGTTGGAGTCTCACTCTGTCACCCAGGCTGGAGTGCAGTGGCACGCTGCCGGCCACCGCAGCCTCGACCTGCTGGGCTCCGGCGATCCTTCCGCCTCAGCCTTCCAATTAGCTGGAACTACAGGCACGTGCTACCATGCCCGGCTAATTTTTGATTTATTTAGAGATAAGGTCTCACCAAGTTGCCCGGGCTGGTCTCAAACCTGCGGGCTCAGGCAATCCACTTGCCTTGACCTCCCAAAGTGCTGGGATTACAGGTTGAGCCACTGAGCTCGGCCCAGACTTTCTTTCTTGCTGGTTTCTCTGTGTGACAAGGACTTGAGAGAAGCCTCTGGCCAACAGCCAGCTGAGAACCAAAACCCCAGCCCAACAATCATCAAGGAACTAAATCTTGCCAAGAGCCGTAGAAGTGAACTTGGAAGTGAAGCCCTCCCCAGTCAAGCCTTCAGTTGAGACCTCAGCCCTGGACAGCACCTTGATTGCAGCCTGTGAGAGATCCCAAAACAGAGAATCCAGCCAAGTCCCACCCAGGTACCTGAACCACAGAAACTGTGAGGTAATAAATGTGTGTGGCCTTAAGCTGCAATGTTTTGGTTGATTTTTTAAAACAATAATTGATAACCAGCACACTCTCTCAATCCCAGATTACAACTAACTCTACAGCTAGTGGCATAGTATAGGAGTTAGGCCATAGACTCTGGTGCCACATGGCCTGGGTTCAAGTCTCAGCCTGCTGTGTGCCTGTGTGACAATGGGCAAGTTACTTAGATCAACTCTCTCATCAGAGGCATGAGAATATTACCTATCTCAAGGATTATGCATACTGTGAGGATTAGATTAGATCAGATATATAAAAGGCTTACAGCAGTGATAATATTTATCACTATCCATTATATTGTACAAGTATTAATGGTATTTATTCTTCTTGACCATCATGACTTACATTTCTACCTCTGTTGGCAAGTACGATGGACCACGTGCCACCCACATAAACAACCCCTACCCCAAGCAGGTAGAAAAAAGGCCCTGGGGCAGAGAACAGACCCTGTACACCCACAGGCTAGAAGGTCAGGCTGGCCCCACCTCCTCTTTCCAGTCCAGCCTCCCGACCCACCCCACTTGGCACACCAAGAGAGGAGCAGCACGCACAGGTCTAATCATGCCACTGTTTTGCAAACACATTTACAAACAGTCAGGATCCATTTCCCCTGATTGTTAAGGGGAATTCAATACCGAATCATTACAATTAAATCCCATTACAGACGGTCAGAACCTAAAACAGTCCTCGGCAGGAATACGCCAACGCAGCCGAAAGCCACTGCTCATTGCTCTGCTACCACCAGGGCTCCCAGCTGGCTGAGCGGTGCCTGGAAGATTCCAGGCTTGCTCCAGACGGCAGCGCTGCCGTGTCCGGGAAGAGGAGCTTTTAAGGGTAGGTGCTGTGCGGGTCTAGGGCAGGCTTGGTGGCAAGAGTTTTGTTCTGGAGTCAGAATGGGTCCTCCTGTACTGGTCACCACAGTCCTAGGCCCATTCTGGAAAATTTCACAGGGCTCTGCGGGTGGTGACGAGCTGAGGGGGAGGAGTGGGGCGGGATAAGACTGGTTTCCATCCCTCCTCTGCAAGAGTCTGAGCACCTCTACCTTCAGGGTCTGTACCTTGAGGATCTTCCCAGTTTGCATTGGGAAGCTCGCCCTAGCCTAGAGCCGAGCTACCAAGGAAGGAAGTGCAGCTGGTGAGCTAGTCTGCAGGCCAACCATTTGGATTAGAGAGAAGATGGAAATCCTGCATGGCAAGACAAGAGGGAAGGAAACATTCTAGAAGCGAGTGTCTGTGCACAATTCATGTCCTGGGCCATGGAGAGGCTGTCACCAGCTTTCTCTGATGGAGTCTGACCCCCATTTACTTTTGAAAATTGCTTGTGGGCATGCAGACACCTCTGAGGATGGTATCGCCAGTGTTTCCCCGCCGGGGACTCCCCCGGGACACGAGCCTGTGTGTCTTTGTTCTCTCGTTCGCTCAAGGTGATGGCGCGGAGATGTCAGGAAAGGCAGGGAGCCGCAAGTGCCTGGGACCCACGTGTGCCTGCGTGCGTGCGAACGGACGTGCCTCTCATGGCTGACGAGCATCCAGATATTTTCAAGAAGACAGGCTCAAGTAATTGCTGTCAGAGCCATGCTTCTGATTAGCTTTCCCTTCCCAAAGCTAATTGTCCAATTTAATAGGCATCTGCTATTTTTCATAAGTGTGTCTGAACTTCGCAAGGCAAGAGATGTTTTAGCCGATAGCCAGAACCTCAGAAAAGCGTGCATTTTGCATCCCGTCTCAACTGAACAATAAAGTTATGGAGAGAAGACGACAGAGGGGTGCGAGGCACGAACATGCCCGTTAGCCCTCTCGCACGGGAGTCGAGCACTGTTTTCTGCTCGGCGAGTGTGTTGAATCCAGTGCGAGCAAAGAACAGCATGATGTGCTCAGGGACAGCATTTCTCGCCCTGAACTCCAGGGCACGCTCAAGGAAAGCCAGCATGCAGCAGCTGAGACCACACCTGTGTGGGGCCCGTCAGACCCGCCGTGCGCACGGCATTTCCAGGCGGTCGTGTTCTTTGTGGTGAGGATCTCGGTGGGTTTCATGCTATGTTCAGTGGGAAATGGGATTATACAGGTTTGCAGCTTGTTACCTCTGGCTTCCCACCGCCGTCACGCTGTGGATCTATAGCCAAGTAGCTGTCGGTGGAGTAAATATCTGTCGCTTTGCAAGGGAACATCTAGCCTCCCTAGTGTTCGCCCAAATCCCCCTTCCCTGTGGCTGGAACTACCAAACTTGAGAGTGGGGCTAAGGAGGGAGTGCGTCCGTTAGGGCCGGAAAAGTTAAGTTCCTCAGCAAACAACTCCAAAGTCTCAGCTGCACTAACATTAAAAGTCTCTTTCTAGTTCCTGCAGAGTCACTGTCCTTGCTCTGGAATTCAGGCTGACAGAGCAGCCATCATCAGGAACTTTGTCGATTACCACGCAGAGGGAAAAGGCATCCACACTGATCTCACATCAGCACTTAAATGCCCAGCTCGGAAGTGACACAGTTCATTGGTAAGAAGCGGTCACGTGATTTCATCCAATGACACGGGGCCAGTTAGTGCAATTCCATCATGTGCATGGGATGTAGAAGAAGCAGAATACTGGACAAATGGTACTTATGACTGTCACAAGCGTAGTTCAAGTGGCCCAGAGACTCACTGGTGAAAGTAACAAGGAGGTAGATTTGATATTAAGGAAGAAACTTTCGAACTTCCAGAGACTTCTCTGAGCGAAATGAACTACCAGGAAAGGTGGCACAGCCATCTGTAGAGGTTGCTCCAGCAATAGTTGGAGGTAGAATTAAATCTTTAAGATCCCTTCCAAATGAATGGAATCAGCCTTCATCACTCACCTGGTTTTAAATAAGCTTTGTGCTATGGTTTGAATCTTTGTGTCTCCTCCAAAATTCATGTTTAAACCTAAGCCCCAATGCAACAGTATTATTGGGGGTGGGGAGGCCTTCAGGAGATTATCAGGCTATGAGGGCCCCATAAAGATTAGTGATTTTATGGAAGGTCTGGAGGGAATTAGTTAGACCCCTTTGCCCATTCCATCTCTTCTGCCATGTGAGGGCAAAGTGTTTGTCCCCTCAAAAGGATGCAGCGATAAGGTGCCATGTTGGAGGCAGAAGCTGGGTCTTTACTAGACACCAAGCCTGCTGGCATCTTGATCTTGGACTAACCAGCCTTTGGAACTGTAAGAAATACATTTCCTTTTTAATTAATTACCCAGTCTCAGGTATGTTTTTCTAGCAGCACAAATGGACCAAGGCATCTTGTCACGAGAATTTGGTCATTCAGGCTATTGCTTTGTTAAACTCTGGTGTGTCCATGTGGCTCTTTGAGCTATGGTTGCCATGTTTCCTAGCCTTGGCCCCTCCCCAATCTTGGGGAGGTGAATCTCCTCTCTCTTCTCTCTCTCTGATTTATTTTCTAAGTAAGCTATATTTTTCAATCTAAAAAAAGAATTTGATCATTCAGATTTATGCAGGAGTAACCTATCTGAGAGAAAAGCTGAAATTAAGAGGCAGTGCTGAGGTCAGAGACTGAGGTGAGGCAGGATAGAATATACAAACCCCTGGTGTGACCTTAGTTATCCCTTATTTATATCATGCTGCTACTGAGACTGAGGATGTGGTTTTAAATTCCCAGTCTGTGGTCACCTGAGCTTGGATGTGAATCTCTCCCCAGTCGGGCCTTCAGATGAGACCCCAGCCCTGGCCAACATCTTGATTTTAGTTTGTGAGAGTCGCTAAAACACAGGACCTAGGTAAGTCATGCCTAGCTTCCTGACCCACAGAAACTGTGAGAGAATAAACATGTGTTGTTTTATGCCACTAAATTTTGAGGTGATTTGTTTTGCAGCAATAGGTAACTAATGCAAGGAAGTCGATGGGAGGAGAGGTGGCACAGACATTAGTGTTTGGGATTTGGGATGGGATCTAAGTCAGAGAGGAGAGCCAGGAGGATCTGATCCAAGAAGCTTAGATAGAGAACAGCAAACGGGTCTTAGGCAAAGGGACTGGCCAGACCATATGGCGGGTGTAGGAGGGGCTTCCTTATAACCACCCAAGATGTCACCAAGGTGGAGAGGTCTTGGTGGGACATCAGGATGAAGCAGTAAGCTTAATAACCTTCAGAGGGCTCAGGCCAACTGAGAGGAGGGTCGCCCTGCCCTACTCACCGATGGCTAGTTGAGTCATCTTCAAATACACATTCAGAACTGTTTACATTGGCTAATATTAATAATAGCTGCCACAGGTCAGGCTCGGTGGCTCAGCCTGTGATCTCAGTACTTTGGGAGGCCAAGGAGAGTGGATTGCCTGAGCCCACAGGTTTGAGACCAGCCCAGGCAACTTGGCGAGACCTTGTCTCTACAATAAATAAAAAATTAGCTGGGTGTGGTAGCGCGCACCTGTAGTTCTGGCTACTTGGAAAGCTGAGGCGGAAGGATCGCTGGAGCCCACCAGGCTGACGCTGGGGTAGCTGTGAGCATGCCACGGCACTCCAGCCTGTGTGACAGAGTGAGACTCCAACTCAATAATCATTAACAATAATGATGATGATGATGATAATAATAAAAATAATAGCTGCCACTTATTGAGCATCTGATGTAGACCAGGGTCAGTTCTTTCACCAACAAAATCTCCATGGATTCTCATGCTAATTCTGAGAAGCAGGTGTCATCATCCCTATTTGAGGGTTAGGAAACTGCAAGTTAGATCAAGTAACTCACAGGAAGTCATTCAGCTTGTAACTGTCAGAGCTGGGTTCAAACCCACACTTAGCCCCAATGCCAGTCCTCTTTCTAATAGAATTCATTCCCCCACCCACCCTCCAGGCAAGCAGAGGGGTCTCAGGAAAGCTCTACTCCGGGTTGTCTCCCTTCCATGCTTCTCAGTCCCGAAAAACAACTCCTCTGAGCCAACCGCCTCCCCAGAAAAAGATGACTGATCCCTTCCACCACCTTGTCACGACCAACTAGCATCATCTCTCAGTCATCATTCCTCTCATAAAACCTCACTCCTATTAGAAAGTGTTTTCTCGCCCATCAGCACCCTGATTATAAAATATAACCAAAAAACCCAGTCTTTTGCTTAATTTCAAAATATCTGTGTCATGCTTTAAAATGTCAAACGTTTTTATTAAATCCTCTCGCACTTGGGCTGACAAAAGGACACCGAGATCTTTGGGAGACACTTTAATCTCAATCAATTAGGAATAAAGCAGTCCTAGCAGTATAGCGATGAAAGAACACTTTAATTTTAGAGCTAATTAAATATCAACAATTGGAATGCAGCAACAGACACTTAACCTGCAGTAACCCATTATTTATTAGGAATATAATGCGTTGACTCTGGATATGAAGTGAGTTGTAGTATTTTAATATCAGCTGTCACAGTCCAGCGGGTCCCTTTTGTTTTGCTCCAGCAAAGTCATTTTCCAGGCTCTGCAGGGATCACTCCGGTACCCTCGCTCGACACAAAATTAATTAAGTTGAAGATGCATTCACACACACACACACACACACACACACACACACACACACACACGATTGATTAGCACAAGGGTGCCCTGCCCCAGGTCACACAATCCTGAGCCAAGCAGGTGACAATTGCTCCAGGCCCACCACAAATCTCAGTCTTGAAAAGGACTTGTTAGGATGATTTCAGCTGCAAGTAACAGGAAAAAAAACTCGGCTTAAAAGGACGGTAGCAACAGGGTTTATCATCTCACATAAAGAAAAGTCTAGGGGCAGGCGAGGTTGCAAAACGGACAATTCAGAGGCTTGAGGATACTGTCAGCTGCTTTTCTCCATCCACTCTGTTGTCCTTGGCAGGCGAATGATGCCACCTTTCTGGGCACCAAAGGAGACACTGCAGTTCTATTCCACACATGGGATGAGGTCTTGCCAGCAGGAGGGTGCGTCTTTTCTCTTCCATTCCCTGTCTTCAAATACATTTTTTGGTCTGGAATAAATTTAGGTTTACTGAAAAGTTACGAAGATCGTACCACGAGTTACTGTACACTCCCCACGATTTCTCCTCTCATGAATGAAGCGGCAGATTTTATTCGCATCTCACTCATTCTTCTTCCCTTTTTCCGATCCAGGGACCTCTCCAAGACAATGCATTGCGTTTAGTTGTCACGTGTCCTCACAGTCTCCTCTGGTCTGTGACAGTTTCTCTGTTTCTCCTTGGTTGTGGCAACCTTGATAGTTTTGAGACATGCCGGTCAGGCATCGGGGGTTTCGCAGAATGTAGCGCCATGTGGGTTTGTCTTGTGTTTGTCTTGTGGTCAAACTGGGGTTATGGGCTGTGGGGGAGAAGACCGCAGAGGTGACGCGCCCTCTGGTTGCACCGCATGGGGGATACGTGATATCCGCCTGGCTTATCGCTGATGACATTGACCCTGGCCCCCCAGTCAAGTTAGTGTTTACCAGGCTTCTCCGCTGCAGAGCTGCGCTCCCTTCCTTGATGTCTACAACTGCTTTATTAGTGGACAGAAACCTTCCCCAAGATCCCCTCACTCTCCACCCTGAGGTCTTCCATCCATGCCTTAACCAAGCACCTGCAAAGGGAATCCAATAGGCTTTAATGGATTATAACTCACACCCTGGGGTTTCAGTGAGTGGGCGGGGGTCATCATCTGGGAAAACACTTGCTCAAGTCAGGGCTCAGCCAGGAAGAAAGAGTGGGGGGTGGAGAGGGGCGTCAAACAGCAGGCAGGTGTCCCATAGTGCCCGCCCCTCAAAGCCATCTGCATGCACAGCCCTCCCTGTCCTAGTAGCTTGTCACTGTACAGTATGAAAATAGGTGGGCTCGGTGGCTCAGCCTGTCATCCCAACACTTTGGGAGGCCGAGGCGAGGGGACTGCCTGAACCCACAGGTTCAAGACCAGCCCGAGCAACTTGGCGAGACTTCATCTCTCCAATAAATCAAAAATTAGCTGGGCGCGGTAGCGCGCACCTGTAGTTCCGGCTACTTGGAAGGCTGAGGCGGAAGGATCGCTGGAGCCCAGCAGGTCGATGCTGGGGTGGCTGTGAGCGTGCTACTGTACTCCAGCCTGGGCAACGGAGTGAGACTCCGACTCAAAAAAAAAAAAAAGAAAGAAAGAAAAGAAAAGAAAAAGAAAGAAAATGGTCGGAGGACAGCTACAGACATCCACAGGCATAAGAGAGTCACCAAGGAGTCACTCCAGGATGACACCACACTGCATCTCAGTGGCAATGCAGGTTCCAGGGTCAGATTGCTAAGCCAGTTCAAATCCTGGTTCTGTCACTCACCGGCTGTGTGACCTTGGGGAAGTTCATCCTGCTTCCCATGTCTCAGAATCCTCATCTAAAAAAGTGGGGATAAGTATCACGACTCCCTCAGAAGGTAAGTGCGAGGGCTGAATACACACACAGTAAGCCCCTGTAAGTGTTAGCTGTGATTCTATTTAAACTGAGCCCAATAATGTGCAAACTAAACAACGCGTTGTTAGGAACACAGTCATGCGTATAAAACTACAAGGAGGAGCGAGACAATGGTGTACCCAGAAGTCAGCGCAGACAGGGCTTCTCCTGGAAGGGTTGGATACCAGGGGGCCCCCAGGCTCCTGCAATATTCCATCTCATAAGCTGGGCTCATGGGAATTCACTTTATTAATTTTACAACTCACATGCACACTGCTCATTCTTTTTGCATGTATGAATTATTTCATAATAAAAATAAGAATCCATCAGGCCCCTATGCTCTGTCTTCAGGAGCAAGGTGAAGCTCTTTGGGACCACAGCCAACATGGAAAACTCACTGGCAGTTGCAAGCTACAACCTTCCACTGACAATCCACAGAGGTAACCCCCGCTCAGGGTGCTGGGCATGGAGTCAGGCCCCCCTGGGTCCCGCGCAGTCATGTTCCAGCTGTGTGTCCTTGATCAAGTCACCCCTCCTGGCCTCTCGGCAGTAAAATGAGAGTACAGAGGCTTTTCCCTCCTACTCTCCCGGGTTTGGGGGAGGATCTAGAAGCAAGGTCCATGAAGATGCTACTCCTCGAGTTATCGTGGTTAAAGCCCCCAGGCTCGTGGGTGGTTATGCACAAGTGAAGCCTGAGACTCCCACCCATGACAGCCTCAGGTCTGACCTTGAATCCAGGGCTCTGACATCGGGTCCCCTTCTTTTCTCAAGTCCTTGCTCCTGGTGCCCCTGGAGGGAAGGGGTTCATCATTTCTCACCTCCTGAAGTAATGTGTTGAGCTAACCCACCATCGATGGCCGATCAGGCGCCTGGGTGATCATTCCTTCCTAGCGTGGTCTGCTAAACTCCTGTGTATCTCCAGAAATTCCAAAGCAGTGGAGGAGTAGAAAGAATCGAAACATATGGCTCCCTTCTTACTAGATGTGGGACTTTGGACATGTCCCCATCTGTTCAATGAAGATGACAGTCACTATCTCGTAAGAATTTTCACGAAGATTGCACAAAATAATGGAGGCAGAGTACTTAAAGAACCCAGAGTAGCCTGATCTATTGCATACCTGACGGTTATAATGTAGGCAACAAACAGGAGTAATAACCATTAAAACACCCAGTAAATATAGGTTATGCTGAAAAGGAATTGGCTGCATTTTTTTCTGCCACCTTTTCCCACTGATTTTTACAAGTAAATATTACTGAGGTCACGGGTCGATATCATCTCAGAGTTTGCATCACCAGTTTGCCGGAAGCCATCTGACCGCGTACCTGGACCTTGATCCGTGATCTACTGCTGTAGAAATAGTTACAGGGAGAAAGAAAAGCAGAGAAGGGGTAGCCATCTCCTTAGACAATTTCAGGCAGAAGCAAATAACTGGTGTGAGGTCACAATGAAGGTTGTCATGACGGCCGATTCTCACAGCAAAATACGTGCCTTCCCAAAGGAAGAGAAAGCATGTTTAACCCCAGCCTGTCCCCTCTGCCTTGTTCTGTTCTCCCAGAAGAGCGTAGGGCCCTGACTGTGGCATAGAAAGTATGAACACATGTAGATGGGGGCCAACGATACTAGGATCACACCTTTAGAGATCATTTACTTTGTCTCCCTATTTAGAGGAAAAATTTCCCTAAGTAAAATGGCAGGCCGGGCTGGGTGGCTCAGCCTGTCTTCCCAGCACTTTGGGAGGCTGAGGCGAGTGGATTGCCTGAGCCCGCAGGTTCGAGACATGCCCAGGCAATTTGGTGAGACCTTGTCTCTACAATAAATTTTTAAAAAATTGGCTGGGCACGGGAGCGCGTACCAATGGTTCCGGCTACTCGGAAGACTGAGGCAGAAGGATTGCCGCAACCCAGCAGGCTGACGCAGGGGTGGCCGTGTGTGTGCCACTGTACTCCAGCCTGGGTGACAGAGTGAGACTCCAACTCAAATAAAATAAAATAAAATGTGGCCAAGAGGCTCGTTTTCAAAACCAACTTTGGCTGTTGGAGGGTAATTTACAGGAGCACTATGATGAGATTCTGCAGCCCACTCCCAGCTCAGCTGCAAAGATGCCGTGATGGGCAGTTGTGTCTAGCCTGGGTACAGGAGGGTCATGGCCACACGTATACGTCTATTGTCGGTTTGCCACAGCCTCAAGCCCCTCTTAGTTCACTAGGAGTTTCAAGACGCGGTCAAACCACGTGGTCACCAATAAGCTGGGTAAGATGTAGCAGTGGCAGACATCAGACAAGACTGGTTAAACATCGGAATTAGGCAGCCCGAAAGAGCTGCAAGCCACAGTACCCTCTCCAACCAAAGTACTTGTTCTACGGCTCTCGCCCAAGAAGGCAGGCTGCACTCATGCTCTGCATGAGTCCCCGACCATGCACAGCTATTAGCCTGATCCTTGCTTGTGCCCAGACGGATTCACTGCAGAGGACTTGGAGTCTCATGCCTACTTTTATGTCCTGGCAGCCTTGGGCCTCTTATTCCACCTCCCTAAGCCTCAGTGTCCTCATCTGTAAAATGGGAACAAAAATAGCACCTACCTCATAGGTAGAATGGCCCACTCACTTATTGTCCAACAGGGACAGCGATGAGAATTATCTGTAACAATACCACAAAATAGGCATAATCAGGAGTCATCCCACAAGAACCTGGGAGTGTGGTGAGCCTCCAAACGGGACTGATGTGAGCACGCAAACAGGAAACAGGCAAGTGCTGGGAATGAGCTGAGGAGCACGTGGGCTGTTCCTGGTAAGGTGAGTGTGGAGAAAGAGAGGACGAGCCAAGTGATTAAAGAAAATTTATTAGCGGGAAAGGAAAGAAAGGCTGGCCCTAAAGAACCAGCCACTTTGTTCTCTTGCAGGCCCCTTGTAAAACCGCAGTCAAGCTTATGGGCTCCTAGAAGCAGTTGAGAGAGTTTGAGCTGTCGGTTGGTCGGTTGGTCGGTCGCCTGGCCTTGAGATGCAGATGTCGCAGGCAGCGCGGGGGGCTGCTGGTCACAAGGTCTTGAAGTGCAGATGTCCGCACCAAACCAGTCACTAGCAGGGTGTTGTTACTCTGAAATGCAGCCTTAGGAAAGCAAACGTCGACAGAACCAGGACGAGTCAGTACCAGGATGTTGTCAGCCACACAGCTTTGGGATGCCATCTCGGGAAAGCAGATATTGGCCGTAAAGCAATGAGTAACAGGACACTGTGAGAGCACAGTGTTAGCTTTTTGGGCCACTGCAACTCTGCTCTGTTTGCGAGGTTTACACAATGAGTTTTTGGGTTTTTTTTTTGAGTTGGAGTCTCACTCTGTCGCCCAGACTGGAGTGCAGTGGCCGCTCCCGGCCACCGCAGCCTCGCCCTGCTGGGCTCCGGCGATCCTTCCGCCTCAGCCTTCCGAGTAGCTGCAACTACAGGCAAGTGCTACCACACCTGGCTAGTTTTTTTTTTTTTTTTTTGATTATTTATTGTAGAGATGAGGGCTCACCAAGTTGCCCAGGCGGGTCTTGAACCCACGGGCTCAGGCAATCCACTCACCTCAGCCTCCCAAGGCGCGGGTTTACAGGTTGAGCCACCGAGCCCGGTTAAAGAGTGATACTAAAGAGAGGAAGAGAGAACTCTAAATGTTTCCAGGATTTTTTTTTAAAGAAAATAACAGGGGTTTTTACACACAATTATGAAATAGATATTGGAAATTCTTAACAACTATTACTGGAAACTAGAAATGCATAGGACAACATGTTTAGAATTCTGAAAAAAAAGTCATCTCACCAAAACATTGATCAAATAATGACCATTTCAGAAATGCCTAATTTAAAAAATATTTACTTTCCCCTGAATCTTTTCTTAAGAAGCTTTCCAAATAATTGGTTCAGCAAAATAAGGCAGTAGGATAAATAGGGGAAGATGGAGAAATCAAGAAGCATGGAATACAAAACTGAAACTTAAAAGGGAAGATTCAGTCCAACTGTGAAAATCTGGCAAATACATCACAGGTCTAACAATCAATCCCTCAGTAGAATGAAATATTCTAGAAGAGAGTACCCCAAAGCTAATCTAAACAAAACAAAAAAATGAATGAATTATTATTTTGAAAATAACTTATATATTTAACAGAGTTGGGGGAGACTGCCAAAATATACACAGAAAATAACGTCAATAGAAAATGTGAAGAAGTGCACAAGAAAGTCTATGTATTAATTCGTTTAGTCTGAACAATATTGTCATGGTCCAAGAATGTAAATACCAACAAACAATTTAACATAATTTTATCATATAATTGTATAGACATTTTTGTATACATATTTGAAGAATATGCAGAAGGGATGCTGAGGGGAAATTACTTGTAAGAGAATTAAATCATTTCTCATAAAGAAAGCAAATAAGGCCAGGCGTGGTGGCCCAAGTCTGTAATCCCAGAACTTTGGGAAACTGAGGTGAGAGGGTTGCTTGAGCCCACGGGTTCGAGACCAGCCTGGGCAACATAGTGAGACCTTGTTTCCACAATAAATAAAAAAATTCGCTGGGCATTCACTCACATGTCGTTCTGGCTACTTGGAAACATGAGGTGGAAGGATCGATAGAACCCAGCAGTTCGATGCTTGGGGTGGCCATGTGCATGCCACTGCCCTCCAGCCTGAGCAATGGTGTTACCCCCCAAAAAAAAAAAAAAAAAAAAAAAAAAAAGAAAGAAAGCACCATGAATTAATGGATTAAAAAATAAGTATAGGCAAATAAATAGGAAAACAAAGGTTAGTTACATGAGGAAAAATCAAATTAATCTGCTCTTCACTCCATATCCTAAAAAAAAAACTAATGATAAAATTTGATTAAAGAGTCAAATGTAAAATTCTGATTAACATTTTTAAATGAAATGGAGAGTAGGTAAAATATCTACTTTTGGATAGATGATTTTCTAATATTAAAATCAACAAGTCATATATTAATACATCAATATTGTTTTTACTGAATGTCAGAATGTCAAAAATTAAGAAATAAATAACAAATAAATTTTTACTTTAGAGTTTACTGAGAAAACAAAGGCTATCAAGTGTGGTTAACCAAAATAAGTCCCTTCACTTTCTATACATTTATATATTACCACATATCTATAGTATCTCACTTTTTTCTTATTCCCCCAATATCCACTTTAATATTCGATCTATACCATTAATTATGTACTATTTTATTTATTCAATGTTTTACTCCATCAGTTGTTTTCAGTTATTTGCCTCAATTCTTTGTATCAAATTCATTGTCTTAATAATTTCCCCCTATTGCTCTCCCACTCTCACAAATAAGTACGTTAACTCTCTACTTTCCTTTAGATTCATTCTTTTTGACTATGTTTACTCCCAGGTATTCATCTAATCACTTTTCTTTACCTTTCATTAAAATATTTTATAAGGCTTTTAAAAATCTATACCACAACTCCTATTTACCATTTATATCTTTGAAAAAATTTTTAGGGACAATATAAGGTAGTGGTTAGAATAGTCATCTGTGATCAAGTCCCAGGTTAGTCACTAAGTTGTTATATGACCTTACACAAATTATTTCAGCTTTCTATGTATCAAAGTCTTTATCTATACAAGTGGATGACAGGTTCAATTATTGTACTGCTATTATTTTCACAATAATTGCCAAATATCAAGGGCAGCTCTTAATGATGTTTATAACTAAGTTCATTCCTGTTGTTACATATTAACACTCCGCTCTCACACCATTTACCTAGCTCTAATGTAGGCATTTACTTATTCACCCATTCAATTGCTTTAGTATTCTATTAGTACTAATTGTATTAGTACTCTGTTAGTAACATTGCCCCTGCCTCACAGAGATTTCAAGATGGTTGGGGAGACATATATGAAATCATTAATCTCACAAAAAACATAAACTTAAAACTGTTGTCTCAAAATACAGATTATCAGTCCAGACCTTCCTTCAGAGTAACTGCCTATTGAAACTCTCCACTCATCTGTCTAATGACAGAAGATACTGAAGGCTGAACTCTTGAACTTTATATTCCAGTCTTCTCCTCCTGTAGTTTTTCCCTACTCTTATGACGGCAATCCCTTTCTTCCCGGATCTCAGCCCTCAAAACTTTTAGTTTCCTGCTCCCTTCCCTATTTTACATGCCATACCCAATCCTTCATGAAATACAGAATCCATCAACTGCTCACCATTTCCAAAACCCTTGTTCAAGCCACCATTGTCTCTTGTTTGGATGAAAGAAGCAGGATCTTAATTAGTGTCTCTGTGTGTACCCTTATCCTTAATCCCCTAACATCTTTTCTCAACCTGTTGTCTTTTCTCAAAGGAGCAGCCAACAAAATCTTAAAAGTATATGAAAGAATCTAGAATAAAACGAGTCTAGAATAAATGGCTCCTTATTTTATTTACAATAGAAGAAAAAGTTTAATGGCCTAGGAAGCCTCTATGATTTGGTTCCTGATTAGTTATCTGAATTCTACTTTATACTCCCTCAGTCATTTTTCTGTCCCATACTGTGTCTTGTTAAATCTCAAACAATCCAGCCACACTCCTACTTTAGGAACATTGTACCAATTCTTCCCTCTGCATGGATCACTCTGCCTCACACAGCAGTATAGCCCATTTTTTGTCCTTCACATCTTTATCCAAAATACCATTTTTACAAAGTCATCTATCTACCATGGCCACTTTATTTAAATTTTAAAATTCATCAGTATCCCATCCTTTACAGTCTTCCTCTCCCTCTCCTATTTTTACTTTTCCCATAATATTTCTTCCCTTCTCGTGTACTCAGCAATTTTTTTACTTATTATATTTTTAAATTATCTGCCTCCTTACTCCTACTCCTCCAGAATGTAAAACCCATGATAGTGGAGCTTTTCATCTATATTATTCACTTTAGATCCTAAGAAATATGATGTATATATTACATATTATATAGCATACTTATTATATGCATAGTAAAATGTATCTATATTATATGTATTTAACTTCTAGTGAAGATAAAGAAACAGAAACCACTGTTGTTTCCTCCTGCTTGAATCTACTAATGAACCAGACAAAATACCTGATTTCAAGACATTAAACCTTAGGGAACAATGAACAGTAATTCTTGAGAGATTTAAAAACATAAAACCAGCCCTACAAATGCTATTACTACTGCCTGAGAGAGTTTCCAAGCTTCAATTACAAAGAAAGGGAACACAAGGGTTGGGAAACTTCTGGAGTTGAGAAGGCAGAGTTGTGCATCTGGGGAACTGAGGATACTAGATAGAGCTCAGAGGGCTGAGTACTTGATAGGAGAGAGCTGCACAGAAAGATCAGCAGAGGACCCCATCACGTTTTCAACTGATTACCAATTATTATATGTGTGTGAGAAAACTATCTGAGGCTGAAGATAGAATCAGAGAAAAAAAAATTCTTGGCTCTCACATAAGACAAGAAATAGTTCCTGCTCCCATGGACCAAAGTAGAAATTATAATTTTTGAAACATGAAGAAAGCCTTCAAAGTTTCCTCAGTGGTAGGATAAAACTAATGCTAAACTAAATGCTATTCTATTTCCACACAACAAAGCAAGATCCAAAATATTAAACTGTTTCAAACTGACTTACCCATGTCACTGAAAAAATTCCAAGAATATTTATAGATAAAAAATATACAGCATAAAAAGGTAAATTCATACCATCTGTCATCCAATGAAAACTTACCATGTAAATAATTAAGTTGATAAATATAAGAAATAATGAGGGATAAAATAAACATCAATTAAGACTACATGTTTCAGAGATAAAAATTGGTACACAAAAACATCACAACAATCACTTTAACATATATATAATAAACTGGAAAAAAGCATATAATGGAAAATAAATATTACAAACTTGAAGAAATTAAAATAGCGTTCAAGCTGAAAAATATACCGAGTAAAATTTAGAAAACAACTGACATTAGAAAGAGCAAATATAAAAGATTGACTTTTTTATTATTATTAAATATCTTTAAAAGGTAATTGATTCTTTTTTGAAATGTTATTAGTGCATTATATTTTGGAGTTTGTAAGTAAAAGTAGAAGACAGAATAGCAATAAAACAAAAGCCACAATGGGAAAAATGGAGGAGTTCTATTATGAGATTCTTTTTTTTTTTTTTTTTTTTGAGTTGGAGTCTCACTCTGTCACCCAGACTGGAGTGCAGTGGTCGCTCCCGGCCACCGCAGCATCGACCTGCTGGGCTCCCACGATCCTTCCGCCTCAGCCTTCGAAGTAGTTGGAACTACAGGCGCGCGCTACCACACCTGGCTAATTTTTTTTATTTATTGTAGAGATGAGGTCTCGCCAAGTTGTCCAGGCGGGTCTCGAACCCGCAGGCTCAGGCAATCCACTCACCTCAGCCTCCCAAAGCACGAAATTACAGGCTGAGTCACCGAGCCTGGCTGAGATTCTTTTTAATTTAATGTAATTTATTTATTTTTGGATCAAGATCTCACTCTGTCTTCTAGGCTGGAACACAGTGGTGTGATCATGGCTCACTGCACCTGTGACTTTTGACCCCCTGGGTTCTGGTGATCCTTTCTTCTCAGCCTCCCAAATAGCACATCCATGCCTGGTTAATTTTTTTTATTTATTTTTTTGAAGAGACAAGGTCTTGCTATATTGTCTGGGCTGGTCTTGAACTCCTGGGCTCAAGCAATCCTTCTTCCTTGGCCTTTTAAAGTACTTAGATTACAGGTATAAGCCACCACATTTGATGGCTTATATAAAATTCTTATATGTATATAAAATGATTTAATATCATTTGAAAAAAGTTATGTCTTCTTTTGTTTAATAATCACAACAGTATACGCTAAAACACATACACACAAACATGCACATGCTCAACCTCAAAAAAGCTACTGAAATAAAGAGAACAAAAAACAACTTAAAAAAAAGCAGATATATCAAGTGATAGATTTAAACCTAACCATTATCAATAATTACATTAAAAATGATATAAATACTTCAGTTAAATGTAAGGGATAGCCAAATTATTTTTATAAAAAGCAACACTTATCAATATACTGCATATTAGAAGCACTTTAAAAAAAGGTATAAGAAGAAAAGAAAGTGTAAAAATATATACCATACTAGCATTAATTTTAAGAAGATGGATAGACTATAATAATATCAGGCAAAGTGAATATCATAGCAAAGAAAATTACAGGGATAAATAGTGTTATTTCAACATTACAAACATGTGTATTCATTAGGAATTAATAATACTTCCAGATATTTATGCTCCTAAGAAAAATAATTCAAAATACCTGAAAAAAAGATACAATTGCAATGAGAAATAGGTAAATGCACAATTATTAGAGAAGAATTCAACCTATTTCTTCTATAGTTAATAGGACAGATATAAAAGTATTCAGGTTATATAGAATTGAACCAACTCAGTCTTGGCATAATTGACATTTATAGACAATAGGACAATATACATTCTTTTCGAGTACAAAAATAAAATTTAGCAAGATAGATTATATTCTAAGTCATAAAACCATTCTCAAGGAAATAAAAAAGATTGAAATTCTACAAGGCATGTTCTCTGACCACAATAAAGTAAAATTAAAAATCAATAACAGAACAATATATAGAAAGACATTTGAAAATTACATAAGATACTTTTAAAAAACCAATGGGCCAACAAAGAAATCAAAATTAGGGTGCCTCTTATCTGAATGAAAATGCCAACACAACATGTCAAAATCTGTGGGATCCAGCTAATGGAGAAAATTGATAGCACTGGATACTAATATTTAAAAAGATAAAGGATCTCAGATAAATAGCCCCATCTTCTATCTTAAAACTAGAAAATAAAAAGCAAATTAAATCAAAAGTAATGTAAGTTTTTAAAAAATATCAGTGAAACAGAAAACAGAAGAATAGAGAAAATCAAAAACTAGTTATTTTGGAAAGTTGATAAAATTGATGAATCTTTAACCAGACAATTAAGACAAACCTAAAACTAATATCATACTTAACAGAAAAATATTGAATGATTCCCTGCCACTCAAGAACAAAAAAAGGATATCTTTTAGATAATGCATTAGAGAAAAATAAATACCCTAAAATCTGTTTCCAACTAACTTGCTTATCCAAATTTCCTACATTAAAAATAAGAGACAGATGGGTTGGGTGCAGTGACTCATGCCTCTAATTCCAGCACTTTGAGCGGCCAAAGCTGGAGGATTGCTTGAGCCCAGGAATTCGAGACCTCCCTGAGTAACATAGACAGACCTTGTCTCTACAATAAATCAAAAATGTGGCTGGGCAATGTGGTGCATACTGAAAGCTCCAGGTCCTCAGAAAGCCTGAGTCTGGAAAGTGGAAGCTGAGGTACACTGTATTCAGCCACTGTACTCCAGTATGGGGAAAAGCATGAGACCCTGACAAAAGAAGAGAAAGCAAGGGAAGGGGAGAAGGGACTGGATGGAAAAGGAGGAAGGGGGAACAGAAGGGGAGGAGAGAGGAAAAGAAGGATGAGAAGAGAGAGGAGGGAGGGGAGAGTGAGGGGGAGGGAAGAAGGGGAAAAAAGGTAGAGGAGAGGGAAGGAAGGAAAGAAAGATAGACAGATGTGTTATTCTTACTGTTTTATAAAGAGTCAAAAAGAATACTCTGCTTTTAACAATTTCATGATTTTAAAAACACCAGATAAAGTTTTACCTAGACTCTGGGGCAAAAGCAGAAAAAATTGTTTCTAGCAGCTTTTCTCTTTCCACCTCTATCTAAAACAAAGTGATTCAGTGAAAACACATTGTCCTTAAAGTATTAAGGCCTGGGTCTTACTCTAGGATTTACCATTAACTACCTGTAATATCTAAATATATAACTTCATTTCTTTGATTACAATTTTCTTACCTAAAATATAAAAAAGTTTCTAAAAACAATGTTTCTAAAACTAGAGTCTGGGGTCCCTTAGTCATCAGTGGATATATTCTCAGGGATCGATCCACAATTTCTACCTCAGAGTTTTAATTTGTAAAGTATTAATATCAGCATTTTCCCATTATCTGTAGGATGTGTCATAACCCTCAATAGACATTAATTTAAATGTTCATAGTCATGTTTGTATTTATGCCCAGTAGAATCTCATTAACTGACACAATCCTGCAAGAGGAACAATGGAAAATAAAATATAAATAATGCCTTCTCACTAATTGTACATTAAACATATTTTTAAAACTATATACATAAGATTTCACAATAGTGCAATAGATAAAATTATGGGATAATTAAGTCTTCTCATATATTAGTGTGCTCAATATGAATATGCTAAAGGCAAAACAAAAAAATAAACAATGTACAGTAAGAGTCAGGACTATTTTCAGCATTTTCAGGTTTGAGGCAAAATTGTGTTTTAGCAAAACAATCATATGCATCATGTTAATGTTATCTCTAATTCATCACATTAGTATTATTCCTCTGAAGTTCTCAAGACAATTTTTACCTTATTAATTTGTTTTGGTTGTATAATTTTATAAGAGACTGTAAGTATACCAGTTTTATGCTTAACCATATTTAGGAAAGAAGATAATAAAAATTATTTAAGTTAACACCAAAGAAACTACAATAATTTTATTTGCTACTTTTCTGTTTCATAAATTGGCTAATGTGAGAAACATTGAGGTTCTAAGATATTAGTTCTATGGCATTCTCCTTCCTCTCTGTGCATATATATAGCCACTAGAGGCCAGCAAGTCACTTGAATTAAATGTGAATTTTCTTTATCTTCCTCCTGTTCTTTATGAAATTTTAAGATTGGAAAAAATATATCTATGCTACAAGTTTAACTACCAGTTTTTTATACTAATGCTGTATGAAATTTTCTACAAATTTCCTTAATCCTAGCTTTATCTAATTTTTTCCTGCTGTACTGTAATCCTTTTACGAAGATAAGGCAATTTTCTTTTGCCTTATCTTCGTTATAAATAACACACACAAACACACACATACACACACACACACACAAGCTACACTAACTATATGCAATATTTTGACCTAAATCTTTAGAACTTTAGTGGAAAAGATAGAGATGAATATATGAAGCAATTTTTTTTTAATATTTAAGAGGAGATTTACATTGATCTATCTTTTTTAGAAAAGTATATCTAGTAAGAGTGGAATGATGAATTAGAAACAGAAAGATTAAAAAAATAACACTAATATATTTACTGAACATGTATTATTATGGAAACTTTTCTAATCACTTTCAAATAAAAACTAAGAATGCAGTGCAATGAGACCTGCCATACAATAAATACAAAAAGAAATTCTTCAGACTTAAAGAAAAGGACACCAATGTGTCACACAAAAACATTCAAAGGTATAAAACCTGGAAGTAAAATAAATGTCGAAACAAATGCAGAATGTCCTAACATGATGATCATGGAACACAACCACTTAAAACTTTAGTAGAAAAATTAAAAGAACAAACAAAAAATAATAAAAACAACAATTTAATAAGATATTTGTAATATAAAAATATACACATTAGGACATTAAAAACTCCAAGTGCATGGGAGCAAGGGAGTTTAAGACAAGAGTCTTCTTTATTATGGTTCAATAAAAATTAGGTTGTTGTTAGTTTGAAAACAACCTGACAGCTATAAGACTTTTTTGTAAGTCTCATGGTAACCACAAAGCAAAAATGTTTAAGAAAAACACTAAAGATAAAAAGCAAAAAGTCAAAAATACTAACAAAGAAAATTAATTAACCATAAAGTAAGACAATAAGAAAAAAAGAAATAAGAATATATTAAACAACTAGAAAACTAGTAACAATTTAGAAGTGCTAAGTCCTTACCTTTCAACAATGACCTTGGATGCAAACAGATTAATTTGTCCAACTAAAAGACATAGAGTGTGTGAATGGAAGAAAAATAAAACAAGATCCAGTTATACCGCCTGCAAGATACTCACTTCATCTGTAAGAATATGCATGCACTGAAATGAACAGAATAAAAAGGCTATTCCATACAAAGAGAAAAAAGTAGCTATTTTATATCAAATAAAATAAACTTCAAGTCAAGAACTATAAAAAGATAACAAGGCAATTATATAATAATAAAGGGCTCGATACAACAAGATGATACAACAATTTAAACATCTATTCAGCAAAAACTGGAGCATCTAAATATATAAAGCAAACATTAATATATTTAAAGGAATAAATAGACAATGATATTAGGAGAAACCTCACTTTCACAAATGGACAGATCATCCAGATAGTAAATCCACAAAGAAGCATCAGATGTAAAACACACTCTAGACTAAATAGACCTGTCAGACATTGACAGAGCATTCCATCTAAAAGCTACAGAATTCATATTTTTCTCAACTGCACATGGAACGTTTTCCAGGGTAGATTATATGTTAGGCCACAAAATAAATCTCAACAAGTTTTTAAAAATCAAATCAAGCATCTTTTAGGACCCTAATGGAGAGAAAAAATAGAAATCAACAACAGGAGAAAATGTTAAAACTGTAAAAATAAGTGAAAAATAAACAACATGCTCCTAAACAACCACAGGTCAATGAGAATTTTAAAAGAAAATTAAAATTTTTAAGATAAATAAAAAAGAACAGACAACATACAAAAACTTAAGGGATACAGCAAGAGCAGTTCTAAGAGGAAAATAGCAATAAACGCCTACATCATAAAGGAAAAAAGATCTCAAAGAAACTAATGTTGCATTTCATGGAACTTGAAAACAAGAACAAACTAAATTTAACATTACCAGAATAAAATAAATATTAAATATCAGAGCACAAATAGACAAAATAGAAACTTAGAAAAATACAAAAATCAACAAAATAAAAGAGTTCATCTTTGGAGACGATAAACAAAATTGACAAATTTTTAGCTAGTGGAAATAAGGAAAGGGAAAGAAGATGCAGATAAATAAAATCACAAATGAAAAGAGAATATTACAATGGATACCACAGAAATATGAAATAAGAAGCTACTAGAAACAATTACATATTAATAAATTAGAAAACCCAGAAGAAATGGATAAATCTGTGGACACATATAAACCACCATAATAGACTCAAAAAATAGAATATTTGAACAAACCAACAATGAGTAAAGAGACTGAAACAGTAATAAAAATCTCTTATTAGGGAAAAGCCCAGGATCTAATGGTTTCACTGCTAAATTCTACAAAACATACAAATAATAACTAATACCAATTCTTCACAAAATATTTCAAATAATCAAAAATGACAAAATTCTTCCAAATTCATATTACAAGGACAGTATCTCCCCAATGCAAAAAGCAGACAAGGACATAACAACAAAACAACAACAATTACTGAGCAATATCTGTTAAACATGGAAGCCAAAATCTTCAACAAAATACAAGCAATTAGAATTTAGCAGCATATTAAAAAGATCATTCACCATTGCCGGAGACCAGCTCCAGGAGAGAGTCAGGGCCTGAGACGGGAGAATCAGGAACGGCGAAGAACAACAGGAGTCACCTTCTTGGGTAGAACTCAAGACTGCCAATTTTTATTCAATTTCACATGCTTATATAGTTTTTCTACCCAGCCCTGCACCCACAAAATGTTTCCTATGTTACTAACTAAACACCTACGTATGTCCTTTTCTCATTCAAAACAAAGTTGACCTTTACCAATTACTCTCCGGTTTCCTTCCTGCCAACTCGGTGCCATTCATGTTTTTCAATCAATGGGCAGGAACTAGACAGCAGTTACTATCTCAACCACAGATCGTGTTTTTCTTAAGTTAAACATTTGTGAACATCCTGTTTTTCTTCCTGATTTCCTTATATCTATTTACTACTGTAAACTTATGATATCCTTACCCTATAAGACTAAACCTTACCTCTAAATCTTATTTACTACCATATATTTATTTATATTACCCTTATTTCTATCATTATATCCCTATATTTTCTTAACTATCACTAATACTATTATATATCACTAATCTTACTATTTTATTATTAATATTCTAACTTCTATCTCAACATCTCCAACACCCACTTATTTAACCCTAAAATATCTTAGCCTATTTTTTATTTCAAATGGTTGCTTTCCATCAGCTCTTAGCTGGGGTCTGTTATTTATTATTAAAAGGAAATAAGGAAGTGGTCAACTATTTTTCTTGACCTCCTGGTGTTATAAGAAAAAAGGTGGAAAAATCTTTTTACACACCTCAAGGGGCACCTTTTTGCTGCAATCTCGCCTTCATTATTCCTATGTATAATTTTTGCTATCAAATGCCATCATCCACCTGCGCATCTATTATCTCAATTATTAGCCTGCGACAAATAAAGAGGGAACATTCTCAAGCCTATGCACGTAATCCTTCAAAGTCAAGGAAAGTCTGTCAACAGGATCCATGGGGCTCTGCCTCCATCATGGCCGCATTTTACTGGGGCTCTGCTCCCAGCTAGCATTTTTCCTGTGTTCAGGTTCCTTCCATCTTGCTCCTTTTAAGGATTGCAGCTCCTGGCAGTAACAGAAGACAAAGTATTTTTAAATATTCAAGAAAAAATTTGTTAGTTACTTAATATCATATGTTTTATTATAATAAGAATACATATGTATACCAGGAAGCCAGAAAAATACAGAAAAGTAATATGAAAGTAACATTATAAAGTCATCATTCAGCTATTTACCTAATCAATATTTCTGTATATGTTTATTTGATCTCATTAATGCCATTTTCACACACATGCAAATGAGCATCACAATAAAAATTGGAACTTTATTTTCTTTACTTTCATGCAGTACTACCTTTCATAAAAATATAAATAGTAACAAACATCCAGTACCTTGAATTATTCATCTCGAACTTAGGCTTTCAGAGGTAGATAATACTTAACATATGGGTTGCTCTATCTTTTATCTATTTAGACTGTTTTTAACTCTCTATATTATGAAGTCTGTGCTTATTTGGTCTAAGAACCATTACAAACTTCACTCTTTGCAAGGTAATTAAAAGTAATAGTAGTCCATAGGTAGCCCAATTATCTCTATGCTAGTCTGTTTGGGATTCTATAAAAGAAATTTTATATTCACGAGATCTTACAGAATAAATATATATTTCTCATAGTCCTGGAAACAAGGGTGTCAAAGGTCAAAGTGCTGTCAGATTCAGAGTCTTACTGGTTCACAGACAGCTATATTGCTGTGACGGAAGAGTAAAAGAGCCTTTGGGGTCACTTTCATGAGGACACTTATCCCATTAATGAGAGTTTCATTCTTATAATCTAACTTCCTAACAACCCCAT
>CAUYQG010145766.1:0-20980 GCA_963574415.1 Tarsius wallacei
ATTGTTTTGTTTTTTATACATTTTTTTATTTTTTATAAAATATTATATATATTTAAAATAGAGAGAGAGAGACAGAGAGAGAGAGAGAGAGAGAGAGAGAGAGAGAGAGAGAGAGAGAGAGAGAGAACTAAAATATCATACCTTATTGGTGTATATCTTATTGGTGTAGATCATTTTGTTAGTATTAGAATTACTATTATTGATAACAACATCTGTGTGATTCATCTGATTAGGGTGGCTTAGCTGTCAAGACATAAAGACTGACTTTGTGACGTTTTTATGGTCTAACTTTTCAAACCTTAGCGTTCTAAATTTTCATTGTTTGCACTTATTTGCATGTATAAATTTGCATCTAGAAAGACTAATGTTTCTGTAAGGCAGGGGTTGGCAGACTTTTTTTGTAAGCGGCCAGGTAGTAAATGCTTCCAGCTTTATGTTTTAGGCCAGAGAGTCATGGTTGCAGTTACTTAGCTCTGCCATTACAAGGTGTAAACAAAGGTTGTGGCTGTCGGCTTCTGTTGACTCAGTTGTGGCAATAGGAGCATGAGAGCAGCCTATAGTGTGCTGACCTCTCCCTCTACCCCAAGCCTTCTGTCATTAGCTGCTGTCTCGTGGTTAGTTCTATTGTAATGCTGTATCTGCAGGTTTCTGTCCCCTTTTCTAGGGAGAGCCTGAGAGACGTCCATGTGTGTTTCATATTCAGATTTGAGAAGAGGTGTGTAGCCTCTGCCCTGCTTTCCTGTTCCCTCTCATGTGGAGGCAGTGATACCCTTCAGGGACTGTCCTGAGCAGGTCCCAGAGCCAGTCTTGACTGGAGTTTGACCTGCGCTGCGAGACCTCAGCTCCATGAGCTGGCGGGGTGTGGGAGGAGTTCCATTGTTGTGACTGGTACCAGCTAGGTTTGGAGATGAGGCTGTGGGGGGAGAAAAAATGTGTGTGTGTGCATGCGTGTGTGTAGTTTGAGTGTTGATAGGACATTCAAAAGAAATAGTTTTGGAGCATTTCAGATTTGAGGTTTTTGAGATTTTGGGGATTTGGGATGTTCAACTGGCTTGCAAATATTCCCAAATCTGAAAGAATCTGAATACCGAAACACTTCTGGTCCCAAGCATTTTGGGTAAAGGATGCTCAACCAGTATATACACAGAGGGAACTGAAATTGCATATCTTATTGGTGTGACCTGTTTTGTATCAATATACTATTGTTGATACCCACATCTGGTCAGGGCCGTGAGACTGGCAAACTGTATCCCCTACCCCCAGCTCTTGGGCTCACAGAGTTCTGTCTCTTGCTCAGCTGGGATTGGTACCTTACATGCTTGCCTGGACATGGACCATCTGGATTCTCTTCCTCATACCTTCATTACGACTGGAATGCTGCTCTCAATGAGCAGGTAGCCCTCAGCTGACAGTTCTTCAAGCCCTGGTGGCGTCTGGTCTCCCATGGTGCTGCCTGGTTTCATCCCTTGACTCTCCGTGGGAACCTGACTCAAGCCTTTTGGACTTTCTTGCGGCCTCCCATCCTCCCTGTCCCTGTGCCTTGACTTTTCTCTGGCACTTGTTTCCAAAGGCTCATCCCTTCACCCTCAGCTCATCACAAGGTGTCAACATAGAGATTATGCTGCTTCTCTTCATTCGAGTGATATATAAATTGATTTTTTGTTCAAGCCCTTACATTTTACAGTCATTGTTAGTTGAATTACAAATAGAACTTACACTAAAATTGATTTTTAAAATATTTTTTTAATGAACCCAGTAATCAGTGACCAAAGATAGGCAAAATAAACTAAAGTCAGAGAAAAGGACCAGTGGGATCTCATATTGGTCATGGTACATAGGGAACAATTTGAGATTAATAGGAGGCAGAAATATTAACTGGATTTTTTTTTTTCGGAGTGACAAAGACATATCAGAAGGATTTGTTTCCAATTTGCCTTTTACAATTCTAGTGTCAAAATACTTGATCCAACACAGTAAACAGACCTTATGTAAGAGATCAGTGATGCTTTATTTTTATTTCAGAAAATGCCTAGGAAATGCACATTAATAGCAGTTATTCTTTATTATAAAATCAGTCTATAGAGACTGCTTCCTATGTGCATGGACTGGAGAGAGGTAATGCTACATACTTAAAGACTAGCTAGGAAGCCACTTCGATTGTCCAGATGATCGTCTGGGCGAGGTAGTACATGTGAAATGAAAAAAAATTCTTAGAGACTATAGACTTGTCGGTGTCACCTTCATATAGGTAAGGCTGGTAGGTTTCTAATAAAGGTCAGGGTCATTTACATAACTAATGTAATTCTCTGGGATAAAAAACTGAGTAAATGAGAGTCTTTGGGAAAGCAATCTTAGAGCAGAGGCCACGAGCAGTAGCAAGGAGTCCAATGGCCTAACGTCAAGGCTCACTACACCTTATTAGTGGGAAGATTATCTAACCTCTCGGTACCTGGTTTTCTCATCTTTAGAATAGTGCTGTTAAGTGCTGTTAACAGTGCTATTAAGAGTAACCAATGCCATAGGGCTGGAATGTAAGGATTAAATGAGATAATCCATATATGACACTTAGAGCATTTCAAATAAGTTGTTATTATTTGGAGTCACACATATATGAATTTAAATCCCTCCTTCACTATTTACTAGCTGTAGGACTGCTGGCAAATTAAACTCTTTAAGTACCCTTCTTTCCATTGTAGGGGTTAATGTTATTTATTACATAGACTGTTGTGGGGAATTGTTCGGATAAATATAAGTCATCTTCTAACACATGATAAATGCCAATAAACCATAGCATTCATTAGCATTCTCTAAAGAGAACATGTACCTAGTTTAAATAATCTGATTGCTGTTACGGAGAAAATAAAGTATATGTAAAAGTAAAATCTATCTACTATTATGTCATTTATTTAAAATTAATTTAGAATGTTCTTCCACTAACATATTTTTTAGGATGCAGTCACTAATTAAGTCTAGTTTAGTATTTTGCATGGATCGATACATAGATGAGAAACCCCAGACAAATGTATATATAAAAAGTTGTTTCTCAAGTCCCAATACAGGCTGCATGCAGTAGTCAGTATTCCAGTAATTCCAGAACTTTGGGAGGCAAAGGTGGGAGGATTGCATGAGACCAGGAGGCCAAGACCAGCCTGGGCAGCATAGCAAGACCTCATCTCCACAAAAAAAAAAAAAAAAAATTAGTCTTGCATTGTGGTTCTAGTAGTTCCAGCTACTTGGGAGGCTGAGACAGGAGGGTCACTTGAGCCTAGAAGTTGGAAGTTGCAGTGAGCTATGATTGTGCCACTGCACTCCATCCTGCGTGACAGATTGAATCTCTGTCTCTAAATTATTTTTTTAAAGACCCACCCAATACTCATAAATTTGAAATGCTTAAAGATGGATTAATTTGGTGAATCCACAGGTTTTCAGAAGGTACTAGACCATGACAGGTAAACATTAGACTTACAGAAATGGCACTGGATGTTCATGCAAAAACCTCCATCTGATATTAACTTCAAAAAAATGGAAATTCAATGTAGTTCGACAAATGGAAGTACACTTCAATCCCCACTCAGTTCATTTTCTATGTCTCATCTGTCAATTTGTCTTAATCTTCCTTTTTTTTTTAAGCAGGATTTATTGAGAGGACAGAAAAGTTCCCACAGTGGAAAGGAGTGGAAGGGAGTTGCCCTGTCTTAATCTTTTACAAACTTTTAAAATTTAAGTCAAAGTCTCACTCTGTCACCCAGGCTGGAGTGCAGTGGAACAATCATGGCTCACCACCACCTTAATCTGCTGGATTCAGGCGATCCTTCCACCTTAGCCTTCCAAGTAGCTGGAACTACAGGCACATGCCACCATTCCCAGCTAATTTTTTTGATTTATTGTAGAGATGAGGTCTCGCCAAGTTGCCGAGGCTGGTCTCCAACACCTGGGCTCAGGTAGTCCTCTTGCCTCCACTTCCCAGAGTGCTGGGATTACAGGTGTGAGCTACTGTGTTTGGCGGACGTTTTTAAGCAGAAGCCTCTTAGAAGAACACGATCCTTCGCTTTGATACTAAAGTCAAAGTTCTTGTTATTTGCTCCAATTGTACATTTCTCAGATGTCAATGAGGAGACAGATCATTTTAGTATATTATAGTTTGATGATTATTAGGCGTATTTTTAGATCTTCCAAACTTTTCAAAGGTGTTGAGCTTATTTTTTTCTGATGTTTGTTTTCCCAATACAAATAGGATCCACGTTAAACATCTTATTATATGTTAGCAAATCTCTTCCAAGTCTAGAATGCACACATGGTAACTACCACAAAATTTTTTACAGACATTGTAGAGGAATGCAAAACAAAACAAAACAAAAACATGGTGATGTGTAACCCCTCATGAAAGAGCTCAAATTCCAACGAGAAATTTGAAATCAAATGACAATTTTTTTCCCAATTCACAGAATTTTTACTTTTTACAGTTTTGGCACACCTTTACAGTTAGGTAGACCATGAATGCCTGTACACTAGGAATGTCACAAATGTCAATTATAGAAAAATCTCAAAACCATAATTCTCAGTGGAGTGGTTGACCTCAGTTGTTTTTGTGAGAAACGTGTATGCCCGTGACTGATTTTTACATTGCATATATAGTCATAGCATCTTCTAGTAAATCTGTTTCTGGTTCATACTGGTAGAATGCAATACAGTGGTGCTTGGTATTCTTCAGAAGGTCTCGTGTTTCCTCACACATTCTTTGGATCTTACATGCTTGAAAGCTGGCAGTGTAGTCCTGTACAATATCAACCTGCATTTAAATTTGCATGGTACCAACCACATAAGAGTTAGTAAGAATTCTTTATATAAGTGAATGGTGACATGATGTCAAAGATTGTGAAGTGGTGTGTTTGGGCTCAGCTCTAAAGAAGAATGGACATGATGTGACAAAGAAGGAACCCAGGATGTGCAGAAATCAACAAGAGCTATCCAAGAGAGGTGCATCAATTTGGCTAGCTTCAGGGTCTTGCTTATTTAATGCAAAATGTATAGTGAGGCAGAAGAGAAAAAGAGAAGGGAGTAGATGGTCTCAAGAGATTGGGAAAGTCATAAATAAACACTTTCTAATCCTCAACTGAGTAAAGATGGAACAAGCTGCCTAGCTAAGTGTCCACCTAGGGATAATCAAGTCAAGAGTGTCTTCTTGTTAGATGCTGTTTAAGGAATTCATATATTGGATAGAAGTTAAACTAGATGCATTCTAAGATATGTTCCATCTCTGAGACACTACGATTCTACTTTTTGTGTTGCTGATTAGCTAATGAATACAGTGTGTGAAAGATACAACAACAAAATTGAATGCTCTGTAAGTATAAATTACTCCTACTACTAAATACAGTGATTTTTTGGAGAGGCATTTTTTTAAATGAAGCAATACATTTCTTTATGGAGGGATTATATTTTCTACCTTGATTTTGTTAATCTCATTGAAATAAACACCCTCTGCTAGTAGAAATGACAAAAATTGAAACCACAGTCTTAGACTGAGATTTTAATATATGCAACATCTTTTGGAGGGGATCAGAAGCCTTAAAATAAATGAAATAGAATAATTAAAGCTTGTATGTTTGGCCGATAACGTTTGGAATGGCATAGGTTTTGTCATACACTGTGGCATTCAAGAAAGCTCACATTTTTCCCAAGTGAATAAAATGTCTCTTAAATGTTTCACCTCTAAAAGTCTGACTTAGTGGTTTTAATATTTTCTTATGTTGATGTATCAGGCTATGTATCTTGTGCAAAGTGTGGTGAGAACAGTATGTTTACATCAGTGAAGTGTGTGGTAACTGGAAGGGCCTAAAAATTGTGATTTATATTGGCTCACAGCACATTTTTAAAAAGTACATTGACTTTGTGAGACTCTTTATACTGGTTACTTTATATAAACAAATCAAAGTTCTGAAGTTTCATTTCTGTTGCTATTTGATTATTTTGCATAGTGGACCATTTCATTTTAATGCTATTTGATTATTTTGTATAAATGAACTAATTTTTTTCATTGGAAGTATTATAATGATTACTATACTCCTCTCCTTACTTATTTTGAGGTTGAAATTTCAGAATTTTTAAAATTGCTTCTTAGCCTCTTGGCAAAGATCAAGTGAAATTTCAGATTTAATTCAGAGACCCCTTTGTATACCCATTCTATTAAATGAGTGGGTTTTGTGAATTAAAATTTTAACTAAATGGACATCCTTTTATGAAATGACACAATGACTGACAGAAATGATGGCTCAGAATCTCCAATGAAGTTTTAAAAATGTGTGAAAATATTAGAAATCTTGGGAAAGTGTGACTTTGGAGAAGGATAAATGCATCCTTGTGATCAATATCATGTATTATCAGCAGAATGGCAGAACCCAATAAATAATTCACATTCTTAAGGCCCTACCGATACTCAGTGAATCCCTGTGTCATCATCAGCATTATTTAAAAGATGGCATAGAAGGTAACATCTGGGAGCCAATTCATCATTTAATTAAATTATCCTGTAATGAAATCTTCTGTAATGAGATTAATTTTAATTATTTATCAGGAGTTGACATAGGCACAAGGCATCATGAATAATAAATGAAAGGCTTTGTCTGTTCCATTTCTACGAAAGGACCTACTTTACTGCAACAGTGCTTTTTATACAGACATGCTGAGTCCTCACAATGTGGTCATCCAAGAAGCTGGCTTGATTTTTATTTCAGAACCTAGAGAGAGGATAATC
Source organism: Tarsius wallacei (assembly GCA_963574415.1). Lineage (NCBI taxonomy): Eukaryota > Metazoa > Chordata > Mammalia > Primates > Tarsiidae > Tarsius > Tarsius wallacei. The sequence goes on from CAUYQG010145766.1 coordinate 6,755, forward strand.
GACCGATACTTTCAGATTTGGAGTCCAAATGTACATATTTTTAGTGGACGCATTGATTTTTAGTTGAAACAATTTTCAGTTTAAAAAATTTTTTGAAAATGTCAAGGATAAAAAATGCTTTTTCAAAGTAACTTGAGGTAAATTCCTAATTCAGGCACAAAAATGTCACTTTTTAAAGGCCAAAGATGGTTGTTACAGTCACATTTTGGTATCAGCTGCAGGTATGTAACTGTACTCTTATGTGCATGGTCTGTCAGCTCCTGACCTCCCCAGATCTGTCCCAGTGGGGTCACTGACTCCAGCCTGGTTTACCTGAATCCTCATGAGACAAGGGGATCAGCGAACCTACCCACAGTTCAGTGGGCACTCAGCAGGGCCCAAGGAGACTGGCTATCCAGTGATCACCAAACAGAAGCCTTCCTCAAGGCTCTGGCCATCTTTTACTCAGTTCTTGTGACTTCTCTTTTTCTTAGTTGCCTGAATGGAAGACGACCATAAAAAAGAAGGATGAAGTTGGGCTCGGTGGCTCAGCCTGTAATCCCGCGCTTTGGGAGGCTGAGGTGAGTGGATTGCCTGAGCCTGCAGGTTCGAGACCCGCCAGGGCAACTTGGCAAGACCTCATCTCTACAATAAATCAAAAAATTAGCTGTGTGTAGTAGCGCGCACCTGTAGTTCCAGCTACTTGGAAGGCTGAGGCAGAAGGATCGTTGGAGCCCAGCAGGTCAAGGCTGGGCTCCCGGCCACGGCACTCCAGTCTGGGTGACAGAGTGAGACACCAACTCAAAAAAAAGAAAAGAAAAAAAAAAGAAGGATGAGTCTTAATCTTTGTAGCCATGGAAATTGGGATTGGGGCCAGAGTAACAGGAGAACAGATAGAGGGTCTTTACAAATACAGCAAAACAAAATAACATAACACAAGACAAAACCTAACTCATCATCTCATCCCCCTGAGTTAAAGCTCTTCACTGGATTTCTAATTTCATTTAGACTAAAATCTAAAATCCTCAGTCAGTCCTCCCAGGTTTCTGCCACCCCTTCAGCTTTATTTCAGCCTACCCAGTCCCCCAGGCCCAGCTTTCTCTCACCCTTATGCCTTCTCTTCGCTTGGCACTCTCACAGTGGCTACACCCCCTGTGATATTATTTTAGAACTGGGACATGTCAAGGTTTTTTTCTACTTTGAGAGCAGTTCAGTCAGTTCAGTTTCTGCTGTCTTCTGGATCTTTATCCAGATGTGCTCCTATTCATCCTTCAGGTCTTAGCTTTAAATGTCACTTCTGAGAAGCCTTCCCGGATTTCCCAGTCTAATTTCTGCCTGCTTATTATAGTCTCTCATGGCGTCTTCATGGATTCATTCAATATTGCGTTAAGTTATTTTCAACTTACCATGTGCCAAAGCAGCTTTTGCTTTTTTCCTATAACTTATCGAAATGTGTAAGTATGTAGTCATTTTCTGTGATTATTAATTTATCTCTCCTACTAGATGGGAAGCCTTGAGAAGGCAGGGATCATGCTGAAACTCTGGTGCAGTGCCTGGTACATAGTATTCCCTTAATGAGATACTTGATAAATGAATGAAAACAATGGAGATGAGAACTTCTTAACAATTTAATCTGTCAGCTAGTAGAAGAACTTTTCTTAGGAAGCAGTGATGCTTCCATCCTTGGAAATATCTGAAAATAAACGAAACGACTCTGTGTTAAAGTTTGCCTCCAGAGAGGGAATTTAAGCATCAGAAAGGAAATCAAAATAGATGACCATAACATTTTACTTGAATTCTGTGTGGTGGTGGTTCTAACATCTAGGAAATAATAAATAGTTGCTTACTAATTAAGGTGTTTTAACTTCTTGGTGATAGTCTCTCAATATTTGCTTTATTGAAGAAGTAGAATATTTTTCTAATTTATTCCTCAAGCATTTATTCAGAATACTATGTGAAAACCAAGAATACTGGTTCAGTGTTTTAGCCATAGCAAAGTCTAACACCTAATAATCCTCTGTGATTCTTTTTTCTTTTATTTTACACTCATTGTGTTAGTGAGAACATTTGTCTTAATATATTAAAATACCAATGAATGTCTGGGAAAGAGAAGATAGCATAACAATGTAGTGAGTAACACCTGATCAGGTTGTACTATACATTTTTAGTGTCATTACTATGTAATGACAAAAGTTTTGCAGATAATTCAATTAACCTTGCCCTCTGAAAAAATGCCTTTATGTCTGAGAACTTCACCCATGGGCTGTATGTATACTGAGGAAATCTTTCCTTTTAATTGGTAAAATTCCACTACTCCGTTATCTCCCAATCTTGACCACTTAGTGTAATTAAAAAGACAGAGCAGAAGAACATTGAGCCTCCTTACAATTCTCCAGCCCAGTTTGCAGTTTCAGTTTGTGAAAATGAGTCAGTCTTTAAAGAGAGTATTTCCTACACAGCTTAGTAGCTTAAGCTTAAAAACCAACAGGAATTTGAATTAGCAGATGTATATACTAAAACTAAGGCATCTTTTTAAAGAAAATTCTGGTTTCACAAGACTAAATTATCTATGATGTGCCTCAAAGGCATATAGGGACAGAATTCATGTAACAATTTCCTTGTGTTCTGTGTGCCTAAAAGATTCAAGCCATTGGTGTCTTTTAATCAGAGGTTTACAAAAGTCCAGTCAAGAATGGAATATTTCTTTCAGCATGGTCTGTTCGTTTGCAGGTTGGTAGCAATAGTAGGACTTTCAGAGCAGAATTTTTTGTTCTCGGGGTGTATCTGGAAATTGTATTAGTAATTGTGATTAGTAGGCTCTACTGAATGTATTTTCCTGCTCCCATGTGTCTAGTTGGCATGTGTCACCAGGGCTGAACATTTTAGCACAAACTAGAAGTTGTCTTGTGTTTCAGTAGTTTTCCTACATGAGTCTGTGTGTGCCAGTCTATCTATTTGATCTCTTTTAACAAGGAAAGAACCAACCCCAGTGACCTCCACCAAATTCTTTATAAAATAAATAGTCATTTTATTAAGCCTCATTTTATTAAGGCTCTATTATGTACTCTAAGGGGTGGATGAGTATTAGTATAAATACTAGAAATAGTGCCTGTATAAAGAATATTTTATGATCCATTTGTCTTTGGTTGATAATTTGCTTTTATTGCTGAAATTTCAAAATCCAGCCAGCAGTTGAACTATACACAGTTCTAGCCAATAAATAATACTCTTCAGCTGGTTTTAGGAGTGAGAAGTCATCAGAGCTCTCATTGGTCACTTTACTTAGCTTTTGCTATGGCATCATGTGTTTTTTATAAGGCAGAATTCTTTATTTCACAAAAGAAAGGAAAATTGTATTTAGGCATGACTGATGACCTGGTAGAGGCCTTTTTGCATTTCTCTTTATCAAGGCAGTTTATTGATCTGTATCACTAAACAAAATAAAAATACATAAAAAACAAGAACCGCATGGTGGTTAAGCAATGTGCCTTTGAACACACAGGGCTTTGTTTTCCTTTTTGGCTAATTATTGACAGACTTAATTGTAAGTTCTCAAGACTTTGATTGCTAGTTCATACATCCCTATAGGCACTTGGATTCTATCTTTAAATAGTCCTAAAGGCAAATAAAAGTAATTAGTGACACCATTCATCCAGCTCATTCATTCATCTGTTCAACAGATATTTATTGAGCGTCCTGCTAAATGCCAGGCACTGTACCCAGTGAACAAATAACAGACTCTGTTCTTGCCCTCATGTTGCTTGCATCAAATTGGTGAGTGAGAGATAAAGCAATTAGCCATGCAAACAAATAGACAACCCAACTGTCTTAAGTGCTGCAAAGTTAGGCAAATAGTTAAATGGTTTCTCTGAGAAGGGATTGATTAAAGACTGCAACTGACGAATAGGAGTTAAATTGGAAGAGGTGTTTGGGGAGAACATTCTAGGTGGGGAAATAATTTGCAAGCACTGTAGGGGGAGGGGGCATGGTGCCTTGTAGAGGGAACCCTGAGAGCAAAGTAAAGCATTGGATGCAATAAAGCTGTCTTGGTGAATAGGGGCCATGATAGCTGGTAGGTCACGTTAAGGTTGTTTTTTTTTTTTGATCTTCATCCTAAGAGCAATGGGAAGACCTTAAAAGACTTGCTGAAGGAGAGAGAGCATGTGTGGATGAGAATTGCTTTTAGAAAAGATGAGTTTGAGCTGGGTGTGGTGGCTGAGTCCTGTAATCCCAGAGCCTTAGAAGACCGTGGCAGGAGGATCACTTGAGTCCAGAAGTTCCTGTTCCAGACCAGCCATGGCTATAGAGTGAGACCATGTCTCTACAAAAAATAAAAAAACAAAAAATAAATAATAATAATAATAATAATAAAATTAACTGGGTGTTGTGGCATGCACCTGTATTCCTAGTAACTCAGGAGGCTGAGGTGGGAGGATCACTTAAGCCCAGGAGTTTAAGGTTGTGGTGAGCTGGGAACTGTAGTCTGGGTGACAGAGTGAGATCCTGACTCAAAAAAAGTAATAATAAAGGATAAGATAAGATGACTTTGGCTGCACTGTAGACCATAGGATAGAGACATTAATAAAGTATTAATGATTGTATAAAAATAATGATTGCAGTTTATTTTGACACAAGTAGATAAGATTAAAATTCATGAATCCATAGTGATGCTTGGGAATGGAGTGGGGTGGAGGAAAACTCTTCTTTACAGAAAAATACTACCTTTAATAAGTAGAATGAATGACAGAAAGTCACCATTTTGCAGTTACAAATAGAATGATTGGTGTATCATTAGCAGAAACTGAAACTATCAGTTGAAAATGCTTGTTGGGGAATAATATATTCCTATGGTGCCAAAATTATGAGAGAGGGAAGCATAAGATGTGGAAAATGAATACATTTTAGGACATTAAAAATGATTTGACTTAATATGATATTGCTAATGGGGCCTAAGACAGATAGTGGAATCAATGACTCCTTGGTTTCTGACCTGTAAAACTGAGAGAATGATGGTGTTGGACACAGAAGGTCAGAATCTGAAAGTGGATGAGTTTGGAAAGAATGATAAAATATTTGGGGCCGGGCTCAATGGCTCAGCCTGTAATCCCAGTGCTTTGGGAGACTGAGATAGTGAACTGCCTGAGCCCGTGGGTTTGAGACCCCCGGGCAACTTGGCGAGACCTCATCTCTACAATAAATCAAAAAAAATCAGCCGGGCATGGTAGTGCGTGCCTGTAGTTCCAGCTACTTGGAAGGCTGAGGTGGAAGGATCACCGGAGCCCAGCAGGTTGAGGCTGCAGTGGCCAGGAGCATGCCACTGCACTCCAGTCTGGACAACAGAGCGAAATTCCAACTCAAAAAAAAAAAAAAATTTGGTCTTAGACTCATGGGTTTTGAGATAGTTTGTGAAATCAAAGTGGAAATGTGTCATTTGACTATGTTGGGTAGTTAAACATAGTTTAGTTGCAAAAACAGACCTTCAGAAAGTACTGTAGTACATTTCTTTTGCACAAAATAAAACTATTTTGGTATATGTCCCTAATTGTTCTCACTTAAATTAGTTTCCAGACGATTATACAATAAACTCTTTTTTATGACAACACTTTATGAAACACTTTTATGCACTGTTTATTTTCTGTGAAACTATACTATATACAAGACCATATAAACATTTTTTTCAGAATTTTTCCAAATATAAAATGGAACTTTAATTTTTTTTAGAGATTAGGAAAAGCCAAATACTTACTTTAGAGCTTACTTTGTGGGCTGATCATCTAATCATTAGCTAAAAAAAATTCTAAAATATTTCTACCACAATAATAAATACTGATTTTAGAAACATTCAAAAAATTCTAATGTGTAAAGAGAAAGAAATCACTTGTAATTTTACATGTAGCATTTGATATAAATAATTTGTACTCATTTTAAACTTATATTTGTGCTTTATGAAATTAGGTAAATGAAATTATTACCTTTTACACTATCTATGTATATTTTATTGTATTTATTCAATCAGAGGTAATTGGATGGTTTATTTCACTTCACTTGGATGTGTATTTATGTTCCAGGATGATCCTAAAAGGAAGGTTTTTACTTATTTACAGTGACAACAATTTATAAAAAGTAAGCCTTTATTTTTACCTCTGGAAGTCAGTTAGATATTATAAACATTCAGCCTTTAGTGGCAGTATGACAATTTCTGAAAGAACTAGAAATTGACCTTCCATATGACCCAGCAATTCCCCTATTGCTAATATACCCAGAGGAACTCAAAACATTCTACAGAAAAGATACCTCCACATGTATGTTTGTTGCAGCTCTATTCACAATAGCGAAAACATGGAACTAACCATGCTGCAGATCGAAGCTGGACTGGATTAAAAAAAAATGTGGTACATGTATATACACAGTGGAATATTATGCCTCCATAAAGAAAGACAAACATATGGACTTCACAGCAACTTGGATAGATTTGGAGTCGATCATACTCAGTGATCTATCACAGAAACAAAGAACAGAGTACCATAAGCAGACCTTGAACAATTATAATACTATAAGAAAGGGATTGGCAGTAGTGGGAAACTATCAGGGGACGTGGGGGTGAGATTGGCAGTTGAGGAAAACTGCTATGGGAGGGAGAGGCACACATCATCAACAAAGGCGCCTGCATAATCAATGTTTATATACCTAACCTTGAATTGTACCCCACATCTTTATAATAAAATAAATAAATAAAAATTTTTAAAAAGAATCTTGTTTATCCTGTGAAAAAGATGATGTCTCTGGGCATCACTTGGCTCTTTTATAAGTTGATTTTCACATCATTTTTGTCACTATCAGAAGACCTTATTAGGTCCTGAAATCAGTGCTAATATGCAGGGTCAGATGAGGAAAGCACATGGCTGTGTATTATACCTGGTTCTGTGCAAACTGAGTCAAAGACTGTCATTGTCTCTGCACAAGTCATTATTGATGAAATCATCGTTGGTGAGAGTTTGGACAGTCTGTATAGGGAACTAGCTAAGTGGTCAGAAAAAGGACTTGAAGAAGGACGAGGTGCACCAGGATTGATAGTGAAGTGCACCAGGATAGATCGTTTGATTTTGTTAGGGTCTCTAAAGAAGACAAGTTCAAATATTAAGTCCAAAGAGCTGGTGGAATGAGTAGAGATGCCTATTCAAAGTATCTAAGCAGTTGTTGCCGGGCTTGGTGGCTCAGTCTGTAATCCCGTGCCTTGGGAGGCTGAGGTGAGTGGATTGCCTGACCCCCGGGTTCGAGACCCTCCCGGGCAACTTGGCGAGACCTCATCTCTACAATAAATCAAAAAATTAGCCGGACATGGTAGCGCTCGCCTGTAATTCCGGCTACTTGGAAGGCTGAGGCGGAAGGATCGCAGGAGCCCAGCAGGTTGAGGCTGTAGTGGCTGGGAGCGGCCACTGCACTCCAGTCTGGGCGACAGAGTGAGACTCCAACTCAAAAAAAACAAAAACAAAAACAACAAAGTATCTAAGCAGTCGTTATGAATACCAGTGTTTGCTGCCTTCCTTTAAAGACCAGCAAGTGTACGAGAGTTGCAGTTAGGTCAGACTGATCTAAATGGACAGAGATAGTACAGAGCCATTAGTAGAAGAATATCAAATTTGTTTGTTTTTAGAAATGGGGAAATATGATTACATACGTCCAAAAAGCATAAGTTGTCCCTGGAGAGGCAAAGGAAATATGCAAGAAAAATGAGAACAAGTCATGGTTCCTTATGGTAAGATTATGCTCTGAAAGGATGATCACGGGTTCTTGGCTGACTAATGAAACACAACAGCCAGAGGGGCCTGTCGTCTGTGGTTAGTACAGAATGTTCAGGGGAAATACGGTTTTTGATATGATAAAAAGAGAAGGGTTTGCATTTAGCGAGGACCTATTAAGAGTTCAAACTTTGACAGAATGATAAATAACAAGTTTTGACAAACTCAGGTAGGTGTCTATAGGTAGCCAAAGTGGAGAAGAAGTAGGACACCGACTTTCAGGCAGTGAAGGACTGTGCTTACAAGGCAGAAAATGTAAATAACTTGATGCTGAATCATCAAGGATGATAGCCAAGGATACATGACAGAGGTGTGTGAAGTGGTTGCTAAAACCAAGTTGGTTTGGAAGACTGATCCCGGGGTTGATAGAATTAAGCAGCCAGTAGAGGTGGAGGTTAGTTTAAGGTGGCTAGAAAGATTTTAAAGAGAAGCGGTTGTTAAATCGCAGTGTTGGAGGTTGTCCTATCCTTACTGGGATTAAAAAGAAATTGTCTCCTATGTTGAGACAGTATATAGGCGTCATGTGTTGAATTGTGGACAGAAGTTCATTCCACATTCTTTCTGTGGGCTGGAGGGATTGTGGTTATAGACACAGAAAAACAGAAGATGATATAATTCCATGTCTTCTTCTTTGCTAAATGGATTTTGGACCACTCCTCTGGATATGGAAATGGCTCTTCTTCTGCCTTTATCCCTTTAAACATCCATATTCTTCACTCATGATTTGTGCCGTGAAAGGGCATGGGCATGCCTGACCTAGATTGCTTTCAAGGTCATCTACATTTCCTTATTTACACTTCCATAATGTGGTTTCTTCAGATAGCTTAGGCAACTTTGCTGTGTGTATCCCGTTTTTCATTTTGCAGAATCTTCCTTGGAAGACTGGAAGATCTTCTGTTAAAATGTGTGTCTGGGGTCTTCAAGTCCAAGGTTCCTGTCCAGGATCTCTACACAGCAAGTATACGTGTAGGAAAAGTTAGTCTTATCGTTTTCTAAGTATTGGCCTTCATGATAAGTAACTTCCACATAAAAATCCAGGCTATCGGGTATTATATTGTCTGTCTCTTCAAGATACACCCACACGTGAACCACTCCTCAGCATCTCATTCCAGGCTGACCGGTGGCACAGGCTGGACGTGGCCTTCCTGTGTGTGCCCTTCTTGCCCCTGCTTGCCTTTCTTCTCACAGCACAGTGCTTCTTTGGAGAACTCAAATCCGCCATGCCATTCGTTTGCTCCTATCCCCCAGTGGCTTCCCATCTGACTCACAGTGAAAGCTAAAGTATTTATTGGCACACAGAGCTCAATATCAAAAGTTTCACTTCACCACTCCCTCTGATCTCAGCTTTGAGTCCTGCTTCTTTCCCTCCTCTGCTGCCACTTGGCCTGCCTGCTGTTCTCAAGCACAGCTCTGCCTTGGAGCCCAGGCACATCCTTCCCTTGGAATGTTTGTCTTCCAGACACACATAGCCTTTCTTTTCTCATAGCGCAAAATTTTGTACAGATATCGTTTATCAGTGGGGCTCTGCTACCCCACCTCCACCCTCTCTCACCTCCTTTCCAATTGCATCTTTCTTGTGGCACTTGTCACCATCTGACATGCCATATATTTTGCCTGTTCACTTTTGAACTGTTTTTTTTTTTTTTTGGACTACAGACAAATGTCCCCACCACAAAAGCAGATCTTTTTGTTTTGCTTATTCTTGACTATATACAGTGTGCCTAGAACATGGTGGGTGTCCATTAAATGTCAGTCGAATGAATACATGATTAGTTGAAATGAATATAAGATTTTAACCTATGTGGTAATTTAAATTATCAAGGTAAATGGAAAAGCCGGGATTTATACTCATGTTTCATTTTGGTCAAAACCACTATTCTTTCTACTTTGCCCTGTGAACTAACCTGAGAGATGTGGATGGAACATTAAAGTGAAGCCTTTTATGAAATTCACCATAACACTAAATTTTAAATTCCAGCAGGATTTAGCTTTATGGATTTCCGAATAAGAATAGCTTAATAAATTCTAGTTTAAAGGTGTAACATTGAACAGAATTTAGAAAATTCTTTTCTATCATTGAAACAAAGGACTTTTGCAAAAGTTGAACTAAAAGAAAAAAAACCTTGACTCACAAATGAATAGCTAGGGGAGGGCAGAATTTCTAGATAAGCAGGACAAACAATCTCCACTGTTTCTCACCAACTATGGAGCTAATGGGGACGGTGGCTTTAAGCCAACTACCACTTAAGGGGGAAAAAAAACTTACCATTCAACAAGTGAAATGGTGTGGAATGGATAGCATCTTTTGAAATTTGATTTTCAGCAGTCTCCCCAAGTGACTGAATAATTTTTTTTTCAAGCTGTTTACTTTTATATCATGTCTTCTCATGGTCAAATTAGGACTAATCTTATGACAAGATTTTGTCTAATGCTGCTGAATTGTCTCAAACATATCCTGAGGGAGACATTTGAAACATGTTGGGACCCTGAAGAGGCTGATTGACAGAGAAACATTAACTTGAAATGGTCAGGGTTTAGGGGCAACTTACTGACTACAGGGCTGAGCCCTAAATCCGGATCATAAAATCAAAGAAAGTGAGTTGAAATTGAGACCAGTTTAGACTGGTACCAACATCTGTGACAGGGTAGAGTCGGGTTGGATCAGGGCTGATAGAAATCTAAGAATGAATTCTAGCCCATAGGTAAGTAGACTAAGAGGGTGAGTCTAATCCCCAGATGGGCTTCACAGAGCCTGGACACATTTTCAGGGTCCAGCCAGGTGGACTGAATTTTAAGACAATTTTATGTGCTCATCCCAGGGAAGGAAGCACAGATTCAAGCCAGAATATGGATCAAGGGGTTGGGGAAGACTGGTTCATAGTAAATGTCTGAGCTTTGATCATTTCTTACCCAGGGTTACCTGATAACAAGGTGTGTTCTGCCATTACATTTAAGGTACCCACTGCCACATATGTGGTTCTTAATATTTTTTCTGAGCTTAAGTGAACTTCGCTTAAGATGTATGTTGAATTTATCATGCCCTCTGTAATTCTTTAGCATTTTTGCATCTGGGCCTGGCTAAGGCGAACAGATGTTGACCAGAAGAATTGCAGTTTCTGAAATCTTTATTCTGTATATCTGCATCATCAAGAAGCTTTGACAGAAACTAAAAAGAACTTAGTTATTTGAAAAGTAAAAAATCCTTGTACTTTGATGCAATAGTTCTTAAATATGGTGCAGATTTGATTCCTAAGTATGAATTCTATTAATAGTTCTGTATTTTGAACAGTTATTTGCATTAGACTTATTGATCTTCATAATTTTCATGCAATTAATTTGTGTTTAATTTATTTTATAAGTTACAGAGAATGATTAGTTAAAATGAATACATGAATTTAACCTATATGGTAATTTAAATTATAAGGGTAAATGGAAAAGCCAGGATTTATACTTATTCTTCATTTTGGTTAAAACCACTATTCTTTCCACTTTGTCCTGTGAACCAATCTGAGAGATGTGTAGACCAATGGCTATTTTGAGTTGTTTGCTTTATTAGCTCTGTGGGTTTCTGCTCAGAAGGTATAAAATAAATTGGCCTTCTTTGAAATGTTACATGAACAGTTCTAGAACCTGTGCAAGTATCCTGAGAAATGGAGGAGTGGGTTCCTTTTAAGAAGAGATTGACCTTAGGTCGCCTAACAAAAACTTGGTTGTGAACAAATCTATCAGAACAACATTGTACATATTAACAGATATAATTCCTGTGTGTGACACCTCAACTGCGTTTACTGGGATGGGTCTCTGATCTTTCTTTGACTTTAGGTCTAGTATTGGTTTATTTGTTACTTACCTGTACATTCTTTTACTCTTTCCCTACCCTGTGCTGTCCTTAAGGCTCAAGCCTGTGTCTTGCTCCACTTTGGCCTTTTTGGAACAGACCTTGATCTGATGCTTGGACTCAGCTTCAGCTGGTGTCCTAGGTCAGTGTTAGTGTTCATTGCTCATGCTTCGCCCCCAAGTTCCCTTCCCTAACAACTAGCCTGACCCCACCTAAGCAATCCCTTGGCTGCCACCATCACCACCACCACCACCATCACTGCCCACTCCCAAACCCTTGCCCAGTACACACCCTGGTAAACTGTCTTCTGGTACTGTTGCTTTAATAGGCTTAGCAGAAGCTAATAGCAGATAGTACATCACTTTACCATTTACATAGTGCTTACACATTCATTTTCTCATTTGAGATAGTGGTTATTATTTCAGAACAAAAAAGGAAGAGTGAGGTGTGAGTTAAAGGAGAATTATATTTTTCATAAATATTAATACATATTCACATATAATAAGAAAGAGTCCACATATGTGCTTTATAAATATTTTCTTGTGATAGGGTGGGAGATCAAATATATATGCACTTTTAAGATGTATACAGCTTTATTTGCTTATCGGAAAACTGTTTCTCTGAAAGTCTTATAGTTTAGTAGCTTTTATTTAAGAAAAAATTTTATACATTATTGAGGAAATCATTACTTTCATGATGCTTGTCATATTTAATATAAAAGCCACCTCTTGTTCTTGAGATGAGAAGTGAGAGCATGAGATTGTTCATGCAGCATGGGTCAGGGTGACAGCAGCAAACCAGAGCATTGAAGAGAAAGGGATAGACGTGGATTAAACACTTGGTCAATATAAGGCATCATTTGTGCCAATGGAGGTCAGGAGACCCGGCTTTTGTTTCTATGACTTGTCTGACTTATCTCAGATCTTCCATTTTTACATTTGAAATGAGCTGTAATAGAGGTAGGACCCTGTGTTTTTTAGTATATGTAGCAAAGGATGTCTATGCCCCTTTCTCTTTCAAAAATATTTCTGATGTTTTTTGGTTTTTAAAAATAAAATTTTACAAATTTAAGAGTCTGAAGCTATGTGTTTTGAGAATTTTGCTTTTGCTAAGCACCATAATAACTTATTAAGTGTTTTAATCTTTTTTTTTCTTTTTAGTATTTTAATCTTATCTGGTTGGTCAAGATTTCAGGTCAGCTTTGCAATATATTTGATTTGGTTCTGTTTATAATTTGACCTGATTTATTGTAGGTAACAAATCAATTAGGGAAGAAAACTGCCTTTAGAGAAAACTGGTATTTTCAAGTGAGATGACATTTGAAATGATTATTTTAATATAAACGTTATATATATTTTATACATTATTCGTTTAGAAGTTCTTTAAATGAAGCATTTCAATATATTACATCCAGATTTGCATATAGTATACATAGCCCAAATTGTGAAATTTGATAAATATTCCTTTAATCATATCAACATTGCATCTTTTCCTTTACTCATTCCATCTTCTGTTTTTTATAGCAGTGTAAATGATATGCAATTTTATGGTATTTATGTAATAATTCCTCCATATATCAATATTATCAAAGCTGAGAAACTTACTGGATTATACAAAGCCATAATGCCATTGATGGCTTGAGATTTTTCTCCTTTCTGCTTAATAGAGTTAAATAGATGTCTTCCAGTTTGGAAAGGAACAGACATATCAGAGAAGGGACTAGATAGCCCTTCAAATTTCTTTCTTTATTTATTTATATTTTTTTCCTTTAATTTTTTTATTTTAAAGATGTAGGGTACAATTCAGGGTTAGGTATACAAATGTTCATTATGCAGGTACCCTTGTTGGTGAGATGTGCCCCCTCCTCCCCTGGCAGATTCCCACTACTGCCAGTCTTGCCCTCCCCTTGCCTCCCCCCAATGTTTCTTGCTACTGCCAATCCTTTTCTTATAGTATTACGATAATTGTTCAAGGTCCACTTATGAGTGAGAACATGTGATACTCACTTCTTTGTTTGTGAGAAAGATCACTCAGTATTATAGACTCTAAGTCCATCCAGGTTGCTGTGAAGTTCATGATTTTGTTCTTCTTTATGGCTGTGTAATATTCCATCATGTATCAAAGAAATCAAAGATAACACAAACAAATGAAAAAATATCCCATGCTCATGGATTGGAAGAATCAACATTGTTAAGATGTCCATTCTACCCGAGGCAATCTACAGATTTAACGCAATACCCATTAAATTGCCAGCAGCATTCTTCTCAGACCTGGAAACGACAATACAGGAATTCATATGGAAACATAAATGACCACGAATCGCCAAAACAATCCTCAGCAAAAACAAATAAAACAAAAACAAACAAAAAAACTCAAATAAAACAAAGAAGGAGGTATCACACTCCCAGACCTTAAACTCTATTATAAAGCTACAAAAATCAAAACAGCCTGGTATTGGTACAAGAACAGGCATATAGACCAATGGAACAAGATAGAGATTCCAGAAGCAAGTTTCTTTAATTAGGTAAAATTGCCAGCTCTTGACGTATTATTTTTGTGACTATGTATGTGTGGGGGACCCATAACCTTATCCAGCTTTTTGAAATGAAT
>CAUYQG010145771.1:0-13983 GCA_963574415.1 Tarsius wallacei
ATTGGATTCAAGACAGGACTCCCTTATCCCAACCACGTTTAACCCTGTGACGCCCGCCTTAACGTGTGTGAAGCCATCTTGGTGTTGTCCGCCTGAAGGCCTCACCAAGTTGCCCAGGCTGTTCGCGAACCCGTGGGCTCAGGCAATCCCCTCACCTTGGTCTCCCAAAGTGCTGGGATTACAGGCTTGAGCCACCGCACCTGGCCTAATTTTTATTTTTATATTTTTTTGTAGAGATGGGGTCTCGCTATGTTACCTAGGCTGGTCTTGAACTCCAGGCCTCAAGCAATCCTCCTACCTCAGCCTTCCAAAGTGCGGGGATCACAGGCGTGAGCCACTGCACCCAGTCTGATTACATTTTATATTTTTCAAATACTAATTCTAGAGTAGTAAAGAGGACCATGTTTTTCTCTGAGTGGAAAGAAGAATTAGTAACTCTGGGATGAAATAACAAGTCAACTAGAGGCCCCACCTGGGCAGCTTCCCTAAAGGTGGTACGATTGGCCCAACTCCCTGGCCAGCGGGTCTCCCAGGAGCCTTCTGGATAAGACAGGGATGGGCAGCTGAGCAAAGGCAGGCCTTCAGGCGGACAACACCAAGATGGCTTCACACACGTTAAGGCGGGCGTCACAGGGTTAAACGTGGTTGGGATAAGGGAGTCCTGTCTTGAATCCAATGAAAAAGGATTTGTTTCTAATGTACTGAGAGACCTCATTAAAAGGGAGTTTCTAATATAAGGTTATTTCATAGTATAGACTCCCTTGGGGATAGGACGGCATTCTAATTAGAAGTCTAGTGGCAAGGCAAGTAGGTGAGACTCAAACCCATTTGCCCGCGATTCTCAGTTCAGCATTCTGGGCTGTGAGATGCTTCCAGGCCAATCTCTGAAGTCTCCACTCTGCGGTCCTGCTTGGGTGGTGCTAAGAATACAGGTCCCTGTCACCAGCCTGCGGGAGATACAGCCCTGCTCTGTTCCTGAGCGCCCATCGATGGGATGATAGCTTTTTACTGATTGGCCGGTGCCTGTGGACTCTCAAAAGAAGCGTGTGCAAGCCAGGCCTTTTTCTTCTGGAATGAAAATGAAGAAGTTGTTTTCTTCCTCCTCTCTCCGGTTTCTACAGTCAGAGTGAGATGGAAAGGCAAACCCTCTGGCTATAGGAACTGAATGTTAGGCTAAAGGAAAAACGCACTTTTATTTTTGACTTTTTCTTGTGGTTAAGACTCCACAGAGGTTTTTTGTTTTGTTTTTACTTAAAAAAATTTTTTTTTGAGTCGTGGTCTCACTCTGTCGCCCAGGCTGCAGTGCAGCAGCACGCTCACGGCCACCCCAGTGGCGACCTTCTGGGTTCCGGTGATCCTTCTGCCTCAGCCTTCTGAGTAGCCGGAACTACAGGCGTGCACTATCACGCCCGGCTAATTTTTGATTTATTGTAGAAACGAGGTCTCACCAAGTTGGCCAGGCTGGTCTTGAACCCGCGGGTTCAGGTAATCCACTCGCCTGGGCCTCCCAAAATGCTGGGATTACAGGCTGAGCCACCGCATCCGATTATTTTAAGGCCATTGTAACTGCTTCCACCCCACCCCAACAATAATTAAGCCACATTTCATGGGCATGGAGCTGGGGGTGGGGGAGGGCATATTTGCATACTGCCTGGAACAGTGGAAATCATGTAAGAAATTCACTTTAGGAGTCAAGAGAAAGTTGGTCCCTGAGTTCTCATGGCTGATACCGCAAGTTTCTCAAGTGACACTGGGCATTTCTCTCTTGTCTCATTCACCATCTCTGTGGTGAGTCCAGTCGTGCCAGCCCTCGGCATCATCCCAGACTGATGACTTAACTGCCTCCAGTCTCCAGTTCTTAGTTATAACATGGGGTTAGTCACAGCAGCTATCACAAGTTAATTATCGATAATTTATGAAAATGTCTAAGGCAGCTCCTGACATATAAATAAAAGTGTTTAGTAAATGGTAGTGATTACCATCCCCCTCAAATTTATCTTGTTTCACCTTAAGGCCCTGAGCCCAAACAGACCCTACACAGGGTCCCCTTGAGATAGTCAGGGACAGAAAGCATTGCCCTAATTTTATAACAAATGAAACAGACACAGAAAGGCAGCCGTGACAGGCCTGCCACACGCTGAGCTGCTCCCAAGGGTCCCGGGATGGAAGGGAGGGCAAGGAAGACTCTTTGCTAAGTGATGACCACGAGCCCTTTAATAGGGTTTAACATTGATTTTGTTGTCTTGCCTTCTGAAGTAATTACTTGGACCGGGCCAAGTTCACCCATTTGCATGGCCTTTGAATCCTCTGAACATCCATTTACATGGCCTCTAAATAGTCAATCAATGTTAATGGAATCATTTGGATGACTTTCCTATTCAGGGTACAAGAAAATTTTCCCCAATGTATGCTCTCTGATATGCCCCACAAGAGGGGGAAAAAATCCCTAAAACAGTCTGTTATTTAAAATAAAACCAGCTGGTCATGGTGGCTCACACCTGTAATCCCACACTTTGGGAAGCCAAGGTGGGAGAATCACTTGAGCCCAGAAGTTCAAGACCAGCCTGGAAAACATAGTGAGACCTCATCTCCACAAAAAAATCAAAATATGAGCCAGCCTTGGTGGCTCATGCCTGTAGTCCCAGCCACCTGGGAGGCTGAGGTAGAAGGATTCCCTGAGCCCAGAAAACCGAGGCTGCAGTGAGCCATGATCGTGGCACTGTACTCTAGACTAGGTGACAGAGTGAGACCCTGACTCAAAAAATAAAAAACTAAAAAACCTACTGTTGATGAACACACCCAGGTTTCTTTATTATGGAAATAATTCAACCAGAGATTTGCCACTTCCCTTTATTTCAGTAACAAAAGAAGAGAACAAAAACCCATAACATCGTGCTCTGCATGAAAATATGATGTCCTAGATGCCTGGGGTCAGGAGAGGCAAGAAATGTCAGGTGGAAGACCCTGGACATTAGCACTTCCTGGTCAAAGGTACTCCCTGGAAGTGGATTCACTTTGAAGGTTCCCATCACACAATGATAAGGTGCAGGAGATCACTCAGCACCTGAGAAATCACTGTGTTCTGCTACGGCTTTATTCTCATGGTATCCAACCATCATCATCACCATCATCATGGTGGCTCTTTGAGGGGGGCTGCCACCTCTTGGGTTTCCTTGGTCCCCTGCAGCGCGTGGCATGGGGCTAGGCTTCGACGTCCCTACTGAACACCCAGGGACTGACTCTCCCCGGATCATCCTCCCCCTGTTCATCCTGTAGCAAAATGGCTTTCTTTTAGACCTCGTGTTCCCAAGCCTTTCTGATTCAGGCACCTAGGGGTGAAACAGTCCACGCAACACTCTCTAGCCCATTTCCTGAGGAATGATGCTGGGATAGTTCACCAGTTTCCAACCTAAGACAAGCATGGCTCAGTGATTAAGTAAAACGGATTTCGTTCAATCCACATAGTAAGATCACGTGTACACAGAGCCAAGCCCAGAATCAGGCACACGCGTGACACCAAGTACAGGTTAGCTTCTTTGTTTCCTTCTACTCCATAATTTTAGGGGCACTAGGAAGACTCCCTCTACATCTAGCAGAGGGGTGATGGTAATAGTGATCTGGGATAACAGATGAAGTCATGTCTCCTCTCTTGCCTTCTCCCTCAGTCTTTCCGCTTCTCCTCTGAGTTCTATCCTTATAGTTTGAACCCCAAATACTTTTCAAAATAAAAATTTCTCAAAAGAAACAATACTATAATCGATTTCCAAATGACTTACACTGTAGCGTGAATGAAGGCACTGCTGGCATTGGTAAGCGTGCATACAGTGAGAAGGTGGGCATTGGGGCATCAGGTGGTATCCCAAGAGGAAAAATGACCCCCAAATGAGGCAGCTGGGGGAAAAGTAACAGACAAGGACCGGTCCAGATCTGATTGTTATCAACCTTCAATGCAGGGCTGAAGAGGGAAAAAGAGATTTTAGCAACCATCTCGCCTGAGTTCTTATTTCCAGTTGAAGAATCAGAGGCAATGAGAGGTGGCATCTTGACAGTCACCTCTCTGGTTCCTGACAAAGCCTGGGCCCAAGTCCCATCAGGTAGACGTGCTCTTGCCAAAGACCACCCGCTTCTTCATTGTTCTAAGTCTCTAACCGGATAGAAAGTCAGCACGGCCTTCCATTTCTCAGAAAATTAGGTAAGTATCCCTGAATAGGGATACTAGAAAAATATAAAATGGGGCCCTCGCGCTTGATGTGCTTGAGGCTTCCTCTTCTCTGCCATAGAATCTCTCTCTAGAAAACCTCAAGGAGAAAAGGAAAAATATTTCCTTCATTTCAGAATTACAGAAAAGTCTCCACATCACACGCTGACCAGCAGCAGCTGCTGGGTTTTGTTCCAGGAAGAATGTGCCTTCTATCCATCTTCCCCTGCTGCACGCACAAGGGAGTGGTATTTGATCTAAAAACTTCCATTTTTCTCAATCATCGCCAATGACACTTGTTCTTCTATTAAACCTTTAGGAGAAAAAAGACGAGAAACATCCTGAAGGCTCCTGTTTCTTCCTTGAATGACTGGATGAAGATGGATTTCTAACACTTCCAGCCCTTTTGGACTCCAGGGACACTGCTTGCTTGGATTTCAAAGCAGCACACGAACAATTATGAAGATGGGGGTGGGAAGAAAGGCATATTGTGAAACCTTCTGCGAGGAGCTCAAATGCTCTGGGCAACAAAGGTCGTTTACACGGCAAAGCATCTGTTGTACTCTACTGCGTCCTAATTGTGCAGATAACAAATGATGATAATACTTTCCCACCACTAAGGTGTCACCCTGAGCTCTAAATTATATTCCATTACAAGAAGATCAATAGCAGGCAATCCAAAACAGTGGATATCCCAATAACCTTCCAATAGGTCCTGGAATGCGTCTGATGTTACCGAGAGGAAGACTCTGCTTCCTGAATATAATTGTCTTAGGCGAGTATCAAAGTTGGTTTTAATTCCCTGAGCACATTCCAATTTGTTGAAAGAGACTTGGCTCATGTGACTGTGGAATTACTCAGAGAAGGCAGTCTACAATCTGGATTTGCTGCAAAGGACTCACCAACGATTCACTCTACACATCATGTCCTTCTCCTTAGATGTTCAGAAATCTAAGTGGGATAAGCTTTCCGTTCTTCCTTTTGAAATGAGAAATCATTTCTGGTCACTGGTAAAGAACTCAACCACCGTTCGTTCAACATATTTATGCTTTTAATTTCCATGGTGGTAGGTTTCCAAAGTATTCCACATTATGACAGGAGGTGAAAAAAAATCCCTAACACTTCATTACTAGTCAATCTCATACACTGTTGACCTATGTGCTAAAGAGCTGTCATAAGATGATATATTCAAAGTATTTCATATAAACCATAAAAATCGCCATATGTCAAAATGACTGGTAAGCTTGGTCAACTAAACAAAAACAATCAAGCGAATCCAGGAAAACTTCAAGTTGGAACAGAGGTATTAGGATTACATGGTAGAGGCATGATCTTGTCTATACAGTGAGACCCAATTCTCAGACCAAAGAGACTTGAGCAAGGGTGCTGGGAGTCCGGGTTCACCCAGTGAGTTTGCTACCATCCATTCCTTACTCAGAGGATTCTCAGCAGAACATGAACAGATGTAACAAATCTCTCTCTACAATCTAGTTACCTCTCAACACAGTGTTTACCAAGTGCACCTGAAGATAATAATCACCTGGAGTGTTTGTAAAAAATGTAGATTCTTGGAACCATGCCAGGCCTGCGGCTCAGGTTTTCCAAGGGAAAGACCTGGTTATCTGTCCAGGAGTATCTCCTGGGATTCTCATCCTCTAGGAAGGCTGAGAATCAACAAAATAAAGGACACCTGTGGAAGAGACTACCAGCTGTCCATCAAAATCCATCCTCTCCCTCTGCAGTGCTGGGATTGAAATAGAGCATGTGGTGAAACACCTCTGCCAGCCCTTTGCCACACGATGACAGACATTCTAAGGGAATATGCATGGGAGTGACAGTTGCTGCTTCAGGGCCAGGACTGTGCAGATGTGAGTCCTCCATATTTTTTCCTCAGAATGAATGCAGATGGGGAAGAAAAAAAAAGCCACAGATGAAGCAGCCTGGATCCCTGCATCACCATGTGGAGAAAAGCTACCCATCAACCAAGAACACCAATATAGATTATCAAGCAAGAAATAAACTTCCACTGTGTTTTAAAAGTCCTAATGTTTTTGGGGTCTATTAATATTTGTTACAGTTTAGCCTATCTCAAATTAATATAACACCTAGTGGTTAAAAAACACATACACACAATAAAAATATAGCCGAAACAATGACAGCCAGAAGCATCTGAGTGACTATGTACTAGAATTTGGTTTCAGAAAAGTGGAAGTTGGTGACATGGTATAGAGAAGTCAGTAGATAAATCAAGTGTTATGTTTAAAACTGTCATTACAGTTTCTTGATGAGAATATCCTCTTTCTTGAAAAAATTTGTAAAATTGGTAAAAATGGACCAGATTGAGAGTATACTTCCTAAAAAGAATATGTAACATTTCATTCTCATTGACAAACAATTCTTAAATTTCATTTACTTATAGAGAAAACTTGTACGTGAGATTTAGCCCACAAATAAACACAGAAGTTAATTTCCTTCTTCCCTCTCAACTTTCTCCCTCCGTTTTGTGAGCATGTTTCAAAGCGCCGAGACAGTGGTCCAGGTGTATCTCTACCCCTTCCTCCACTGCTTCTCCAACAGACTCGCAGTCTCAGATGACTCTGGGGTGCAGACAGGCAGGCTGTGGCACCCATATGGAAGCTTGACCTAAGGACATCTAGGGAGCCTGGGTCCACTTGGCAAAGGGAAGAGGCAGGCCCTGCACCATTTTCCTGTAGTAAGTTTATGAGCCAGCAAGTGGTGTTTCAAGTCCTCTTGGTACCTAGGTCGCACTGCAATCATTTGAAATCCCTCTGTAGTATTTATGAAAATAAGCACACGTCCATGTATGACAAGCGTATAAGAAATGCATGCTATGCAAATCAAGAGAACTGGTATTAAATAAATTTAATAAATTAACTTCCCTTCTTTATCCCCTTAGCTGGAATTTCAAGTAAATCTAAACAGTGTAGAGAATACCCGGTATCTTCATTGTAACAAGTTGTTCTCACTTCTAGCATGTTGATATAGAAGAATTAATATTTGGAATGGAGGCAAAGGTAAGAGTGAATAAAAAGAGAGATACCTATCTATACATATGAATGCAACCCCTGAAAAATTTGTAAGCAGAATGAAAATCACGTTGGCTAACTGCTTCTTGAAAATTATTGGTAGAACTTCTCTAGTGGCCCTCCAAGAGTTAATGTATTCCCCGAAGCCTCTTCTCTTACCTCTCAGGTGATCTCTGGAAAGTCTGGGTGAATTTTAACATCATCCATTCTCAACCACAACTAGGAATCTGGAAGGCCTGTCAAAACCTGTCCCTGGAAGATCTGCCCTCAAATAGATTCTCTGGAGCATACTCCCACGACCCAGTTTTGTGACATCAATGCCAGGGCATATCTGGGTGCTGGCGGTTCTGGAAAACTCCCAGGTGAGAAATTCAGGCCATCCAATTAGGACACTTTGAGGTTATCTGAAGCTTAGAGACTCTGATTGGTTTTATCTCATTAGTCTTCATCACATCCCTTGTTCTATGCTAAGCCTTCCCTCTGCACCGCTGCTTGAGAGAAGCAATGAATTTGCAGAGAGTAAAGAGAAAAAAAATCTAAATTTCCAGCCATCAAGGCTAACTTCTTGCCTGTCAGCAGCTTTTAAAATATTGATGGCTTTTCCCTCATAACAGACAAGCCGAGTGGAGTCTGGAGGGCCTGCTCTTAGCTGTGACTAGAAATAAACTCCATGTAATTAACCATATTTTTCAAGAGAAGGCACACTGGGGGGCGGGGAGGACGCATGGCAACATCTATCCGTCTCCCTTTCTAGGCCAGCCCCTTCTCACCCAGGCTCTAGACAGACAGCCCATGGCACGCTCCTGGGGCTTCTGGTGAGGTAGCAATAGCAAGTATGGCCCACACTCAAGCAATGGCAGAAGAAGTGCTTGGCTGGAGGGCTCGAGGTTTGGAAGTGATTAGCTGCACGGCCAAGAGATGAGAAAAGAAGGGGCCGAGAGATCACCAACAACTCAATCAGGGAGAGTGGGGAAACATCCCAGAAACAAGTAGAAACATCCCGCACCATCTTCTTAACCCAGTGGTTTCTAACAAGTCTCTAATGAAAGAGGTTGGTGTCAGAGGTCATATTCTTGAGTTCTGATAAAACTATTCATTTCTTCCTTGATAATCTCTTACCGAGAAAAAACAGTCATCCAACTGCACACCACCTACTCTCAGCTTCCACAAATCCCTGCTCTTAACGTGTCCCCGGTTACCTGACAAGTAGACGACTCTTGGTCCACAAGGTGAGCACGGCCCCATGATACAATTCACTGTATCCCCCCCACCCCATTAACTGGAGCGCTCACATTCTAAGACAGGTTGTATAATCTTATGGGAAGATCTTTAAGTAAAATATTTTATTTTGGGTCTTGTGTTTTTCTTAAAACATCAGTAACAGTCTACAGACTGTGGCTAACCTCTTTGTGAACAGAAATCGTTACCCCCAGCGATGACACAGTTTATGAAAAAAGGTTCCGATGCTTTTCCTCTGGATGAGCTTAGCAGAGAACGTAGGTCTGGAGCAGACCACGTGGTAGCTTCCCTTCTGCATGTGGAAGTGGAACGTTTAAAAAAAATGGTCTGGGTTGTTTTTAAGCCCACATTCTGTAACTGTGACTATCTTCTGATTGCTTTCAGAACGAAAGAGAACTCCAGGCATCCACATCCTCATTTCCAAGGGGCCTACCTATGTTTAGGTGACTGCACGGAAGTCTAGTCTACTCGAGTTCACCCCCAAACAAAAAGCCAACGGTAGAAAAAGACACTAGCAGTAGAATAAGTGTCTTGGCTCCCGGGCCTTGCCCTAAGCTTCCGCTGCTAGAAGGTCTGACCATCACAACCCATGTTTTCCCTTGAAGAAGATAACAGAACAGAACTACCTGATTCGGGAAAGGGCCTGCTGGATGCGGACTTTATCAGCTGCTGCATTTGGCTCCCACGTTAACAACAGCAGAATAATTATTTCTGAGATTGTACACGGCCGCACGGAACAGAATAAGCTGGAACACCAGGAGATAATGGGCGGATTACACAGCCATCTTTTAAACATTTCATCAGCCTCAGAACAGCAGATAAAACAACTATTTCATGTGTACCAGCAGGTTCCAGATTAACCCTGCCGAGTTAAAAACTGTGGAACCACATATCAGCTGATTCCAATTTAGAGCAATAAATCACTGGTGAATGCTGACACAGTTATATGGGGCCTGGTTACCAGGTGACAGTTACAGTAAGTTTTTATCCAACTTCTGGATTGAAAAATATAGTCTCTTGCAGCTTCCTTGAAGCTGCCACAAAATACATTTTTAAAAGAGCAATAAACTATAAAGAATTCCCCTTAACCAAGTTGTCAGCATCAAAAAGCTACAGAAGCGTCCTCATCAAGAAATGTGTTCGGCCGGGCTCGGTGGCTCAGCCTGTCATCCCAGCACTCTGGGAGGCTGAGGTGAGTGGATTGCCTGAGCCTGTGGGTTTCAGATCAGCCTGGGCAACTTGGTGAGACCTCGTCTCTACAATAAATAAAAATAAAAAATTAGCCGGACGTGGTAGCGCGCACCTGTAGTTCCGGCTACTTGGAAGGCTGAGGCAGGATCGCGGGGGCCTGGCAGGTTGACGCTGGGGTGCCCTCCAGCCTGGGTGATGGAGTGAGACTCCAACTCAAAAAAAAGAAAAAAGAAATGTGTTCAAGTCAGCAGTGAGTGTGCAGCCATACATGAAGCACGAGGAGAGGGACAGGCTTTGTCTACAGGCACCCAAAGCTGGATCCCCATTTGGGAAGGAAGACACAGAGCTGATCTCTCCTCCCTTGTCACAGAGTCACCAGGAGGGGGAGTCTATTCAGCAGATCAAGCGAGGCCACCCACGGCTTCTGTTACTTCCACTGTGCATTGTGTAACAGCAGACTGGCTCACTGACACGGCCGTCAATGCCGCCGCCCTTTACCGGAGGTGTGAGGCAGCCGGGACACTCGGCTGTGTTCTGGAGAGCACAGAAAATGATTTCTGTTTTCCTTTTTTTCCCTGTGATTTCAACGTGGGGCCATTTGCTACCTGAGGATCTGTTTATTTTATGGGAACTGAAACTTGAGATGAAAATGGATGCCAGGCAGCCACAAAACCCTTTGTGCCCTCAGGGATGGACAGGAGAAGAGGAGGCACCTGTCACAATGGGAGGGGCCTAGACTCAGGGGTCCCCTGGCATAAAGAGAGTGCGCAGAGCCACAGAGGGCGGCTTCAGTCCCCAGTCTCCTGGCTCTAGCTTGTCACCCACCTCCTTCAACTGCTCATTCCTTTTCTGAATAAAACGAAGAGCTGATACCCATCCTATCAGCTCACCAGGCCGACGCGGGGGAATGAATGAGAGAAGCACGTGAACACGTCCGATTTTTTTTGTTAAGAGACAGGTTTTCACTCTGTCACCCAGGCTGGAGTGTTGTGGCACGACCATAGCTCTCGACCTCCTAGGCTCAAGTGATCCTCCCTGCTCAGCCTCCCAAGGAGCTGGAACTACCATTGCACACCACCACAACCAGTTGCTTTTTACATTTTTTTATAGAAATGGGGTCTTGCTATGCTGCCCAGGCTGGTCTCGAACTGCTGGCCTCAAGCGATCCTCCTGCCTCAGCCTCCCAAAGCTCTGGGATGACAGGTATAAGCCACTGCGTCCAACCCTCAAAGGCCCTGTTAGAGGAATTCTACACAAACGTGTAGAATTATTAGCCAACAGGGCAGCCACGCTCCTCGTGTAAAAACCCGGCCCCCTGCAGCAGGAGCTGGGCAGCTTCCAGCAAGTCACTCCCCTTTCCACATCCTCCTCTATAAAGACGCTGACACTGCTCACGTGCTTCCAGGGTTCCTGTGGGATGATTGGCCTAAATGACTCCAAATTACACAGGCATGCATGTATATGACAATACAGCTGCTAACCAATAAAAATAGCCCAATTATGAATGCAAGCTCTATGCAAATGTCAAGGATAAAGTAATTCTCAAGGGCTCCATTTTTTTTCCCCACGAGGTGCTCTCACCACAGACGTGGACAAAGGAGGTTTAAATGAAGGCTCTGTTTTGCCACGCTCAAGAAGGAGTATTAATGTTTTCTGTAGCTCCATCGGTGAATGAAGACATTAAAAAAGCCATTATGTTTTCAACTTAGCTTAATAAGAAGGCTATTTCTCCACCCACTCTTTGGCACAGCTGTGATGTTCTTGGCCTCAAGTGGGAGGCAATGTGGAAGGAGGCCTCAGAAGAAAAATGACATGTGGCCTCCTCCCAGCACCTGACACGCTGCTTACGTCTCAGGAACTGCCACTCCCTTCTCCCTTCTCCTCCGGCAAGCGTGTGGCTGTGGCATCAAGGTTGGCCCGAAGAGCCTAGGTTACAGTATCCGGGTGGTGGTACCTTCCTTCCAATCAGATGCCAGTCAAAACTTGAAACGTGATTCAGTGCCTGTCCTGTGTTCTTCAGTGGCAACACTGCTTCCCACAAGGATTGCTACTGGCCTGGATGGATGTGGCAGGTTCGTGTCGGATAATCATGGAAGTGAGGGATTAAACAGAAACAGTCCCTGAATGTGGCTTCCAGGACCTCACGACCTGATGTCACCCCATCACAAAAGCAGGCGTTGGGGAGTGGCCCAATCTCATTCCTGCCTTTCAGGATGACCTACCGCACACCACACACCCGCTCCTGGTGCCTGCTGTGTTCCTGTTCTCTCTGGCAGAAAAATGAGCCAAGCAGCAGTCAACAGTCTCAGAAAGCGCTTTGGGGATATTCTTGGAAGAGGACGGTAAAAGTGCCAAGAGCGACATGACTCTGTAGTAGCAGAATGAGAAATATTATCACACCTAGAGGTGTGATAGGAGGCGAGTTTAAGTTTATAGTTGAACACGGACAATAAATATCACAGATTTCTACAGGTTCCAAAAAGACTCTTCAAAAGCTCGTCCTGAATTAGGGCATTACGGTTCCCACTCTACTGACATGGGATTAGTGACACAGGATACTTAAATGTGGCCTCCTGAAAATGGTAATTCAGAGCAAAGCCACTGAGATCAGAGCCCACCTCCTCGCTTTCCTGAGATCATGGCTGTCCAGCAAAGATTTCTGTAACCCAGATGGCACTAGAACACAGGAGGGAATATTGCTTTCTGTGAAGCAGACAGCAAATAAAAACCGAGTTGAACTTCCCCGTGGTAAATGATACGACGCGTGTTTACAAGCAATGTCAGTTTCTTCCAGACTTAGATGTTGCCACTGACTCTGTGAGTTTCTGTTAACATTCGCCACTATATTCATAATCCACCAGTGTAATACATTAACTTGTCATCGATCTTTGCTAGTAGTAACAAAAGGAAGGAGGGTCAGAAGAGTTCACTGGAAGGATCCGGGCAATTCTCTCTCCATGTGCTTGGCTCTCCTCTTCCTCCCACCCTTCGGGGATCAATGCTTGACCTTTGCCTGTTCTAGGACACCCAATGCAGAGAAGGGGTGGGCTGATTCTGAAGGGCTTGATGAATGCAGAGGGTTACACAATGGGGTTACCCATATGGGGGTTACCCATATGGGGGTTATAGGACACAGGCCAATTCTTTCATTTCAGAATGTTCAGTTTTCTCATTTTTCATTTCCAAATGAAAACATAATTTAAAATCTTTATTTTTAATGGCCCCAAGTCAAAATTCTATGAAAAATTATAAGACAGAAAAAACACCAAAATGAGAGTTTTCAGATCATAAGTTTAGTCCCTGAACTACCACATTCCTGGCTATGCGATCACTATTTAAATTGTCAATCTCGGTTGCCTCATCATAAAATGAGGAAGACCAGAGCCTCTCAGTCTCTTTCCCAGGATTATAATGCTAATTAATACTTTGTAAATCTATAAATGTAAAGCACCGCATACCACGTTTTAGACTTTCTCAGAAAAGCTATTCTAACAAATGACAAACATGCATAAAATCAGCATCTTCAAAGATCATGTGCTTTTGGTTAAAGCTGCATTACACCACAGAAACCACACTGGACCCCAAAAAGGTGTCATCCCTCTGCTAACTACCTGCCACTAGGTAGGTAGGTAGGTGTGAGTCACTCCCTCTCCCTCCCACACGCACGAATCCGTGGAACAAACAGGAAAGCTTGGCTGAAGATGGCACCAGCAGAACAAAGATCTCACCCCTAATTCAATTACACCCACTGCACAGAACCTTCTTCAGTGTGTGGTGAAATCGTCTGTGCTCATTTAAATATAATTACTGCACTTATCTTGTCACTGTGAAACTTTTGAGTTGTTCCCTTCAACTTCATGTTCACATCAACCAATTTCTTATAAACCCTCAGGTGTAAGATTTGGAGACTGAAATTAACCACCTGATCCATAAAAACCATTCTTTCTGCCTGGATGAGGTGGCTCCCACCTGTAATCCCAGCACTTTGGGAGGCCGAAATGGGAGGATTCCTTGAGCCCAGGAGTTCGAGACCAGCCTGGGCAACACAGCAAAACCTCTTCCCAACCCAAAATGCAAAAACAAATAAATAAATTATCTGGGCACGGCGGTGGGTACCTGTAGTCCCAGTTACTTGGGATGCTGAGGTGGAAGATCTGACTTGAACCCAGGAGGTCGAAAGTGCCATGAGCAGTGGTTGCCACTCGGGCTGGAGTACAGTGACATGATCACGACAGAGCGAGACCCTGACTCAAAAAAAAAAAAAAAAAGAAAGAAAAAGAAAGAAAACACCCCCACACCCCCACATTC
>CAUYQG010145776.1:0-11554 GCA_963574415.1 Tarsius wallacei
TGGTACATATACACGATGGAATACTATGCAGCCATAAAAAAGAACAAAATCTTGAATTTCACAGTAACCTGAATGGAACTAGAATCTATAATACTGAGTGACCTCTCACAGAAACAAAGATCTGAGTATCACATGTTCTCATTCATATAGTGAACCTTGAACCTCCATTGTATTACTATAAGAAAATGACTGACAGTGGTGGGAAACTATGGGGGGGTAGGGGAAGGGAGATGGGATTAACAGTAGTCAATATCTTTCTGGGGACGGGGAGACACCTCTTATCAACAAGGGTGCCTGAACGAAGCATATTTGTATACCTATCCCTTAACTGTACCCCACAATATCATAATGAAAAATATTGTTTATTAAAAAAAGACATTAATAGAATAAAATGAATTGAGGAGAGATGGAGGAAAATAAGGAGTTGATAACTGAGATAACAGCAATAAAGTATACTGTGATTGAAATAAAAAGAAATTAATAAGCATGGAAAGCAGAATTAGCCAAGCAGAAGAAAGAATCTCAGAGCTTGAGGACCAAAATATACAACTAACCCAAACTGTCAAAATTAGTTTCTAAAAAGAAGGTTAAAAAGACAGAACAAACCTTCAAGAGATGAGTGATTATTTTAAGAGGTCAAATATAAGAGTAATTGGACTTCCTGAGGTAGAAAGAGAGACAGAGACTACCCTAGAACAAACATTCCATGAAATCATTTAAGGAAATCTCCCTATGTTTTGACTATGTTTTCAGAATTGTGCTCTTGCACTCTGGAAAGTTCATCATTGTGGTACCCCAAGTTGGGTTCTTTTAGGCAAAGTATGGGAAACTGAAGACTTCCTAAGACTGAAACCCCTATAAATTTGTCTATTTCAAGTTAGTCTATGTTCAGGCATCCTTAGTAGGAATTTGTTCCATTGCCTTTTAAATATTTCTACGAGTGTATAGCTCCACAGGTTTCTATTTTGGATAAGCAGATCTTGGTTGCTGTGTCTTTCTATATTTACCTGTACCTGCTGATTTGGGGTACCAGTTTGCCTTGTGACTTTAATTCTCTGAAGGCTTCAAATAGGTGATCATTTTTAGTTTGCTTTAATTTCTCTTGTTTAAAGACAGGAATGACAACTACTAAACTCTTTACATTTTAGAAATAAAAGTGGAGAGCTGAGATTTTATTCACTGTGATCAAAGAAACAACTCTGAAATAATGTAATCCTTTTAATTTTTATTGGTGCTTGGTTTACAAACCAACTTGTGTTCAATTTTGTGCATTTGAAAATAATGCATATTCTATGTTCTCCATATGGAGTGTGGTTTAAATTAGATCAAGTTGTTAATTGTGCTGTTCAAATTTCCTAAGTCTTTACAAGAATGCTATTCAGTTATACTATCATTCAGGTGTTGAAAATCACACTATGAGATAAAAATATTATTATAATTTATTATTATATTAAAATTATTATTATTAAAATTACTATTATATTAAAATTACTATTGCTATTTTACTACATATACTTAAGCAATTATATATTCTTTTTGGTTTACAAATTTGCAACTACTATATATATTTCATTTGCACAAACTCTATGTCTTTAGAAAATGTCCTGTTTACCACTACTGAATTTTTACTTCAAATCTTCTTTATCTTATAATTATATCACTACCCAGACATTCTCCTTATTGATTGTTGGCATATGGTAGACTTTTCCATAATGTTATTTTTAATCTTTCTTTGTTCCTGAATATGCAAGCAAAATGCAGTTGTATTTTTTTTGTTTATTCATTTTTTTAACCAATTCTCACAGTCATAGCCTCTTATTTGAAATATTTACTCTATTTATATTATTATATTTCCCTATTAAAACTACCTTTGTGTTTATTATTACTTAAGTTAACAGAGACTTTTTAAATTCATGGTCTTAAAGTTTTCTTCTGTTGCAAAAAATCGATTTCACTGTCTCTTCTAATATTACTTCTATCCCGCTCTTTTCCCTCTTTTGGGGAGCTAAATGACACATTTGTATGAGCATTTAAAACCATATCACAGGTCCTTACACCCTTATTACAATTTTTTATTTTTGTCCTCTATTGGGGGCTGTTTATATGTGATCTATTGATCTATTTTTTTAGTTCACTAGTACAGCTTGTACTATTTCTAAATTGTTTTTAATTCTAATTTTTGAATTCCATATCAAGTATTATAATTCAAGTGCATGTGATTCTTTTGTTTAGAAATGTTTTTCTGATAAAATTAATATTTTTCCATTTTCCAACTTACGTTCTCTATTTTTTTCAAAATCTTATCTGATGACTCTAATATGCAGTTTACATTTATTTTATATCTACTGTCAGTGTTTCTCTTGATTTTTCATCATATTATACCTTCTGTTGACATGCCTAGTGATGCTTGATTCTATGCTAGAAATCATTATTTATAAATGATGCTGTATTTCTCCAGCATGGGTTCATTTTATTCTCTACAAGGAAGAAGCTGATTAGGGTAACTCAATCAGTGTGAAGCTAAGACAAGACTGGGGTATAGCTTTGATAAGAACTAATCTACCACTTAATTGTCCCTTTGCTCTTGACACAGAATGTCAAGGCATGCAACTGATATTGTGGTACGTTAACATGTGATATAATTAGGTCCTACCAGGGTTCCTCACCCTGGTAAGATGTAATCTCTGATTTCTGTCACTTCAGTACTGGAAGACTATGCTTTAATTTTCTGAGGTTGTGGTGTCAGATTTTTTACTTCCTGTATTCTGAAAGCTTTAGAATTTGCTAAATTTATTGAAGTGCAAACTGATTTTTTATTTGAGGCCTAT
This sequence comes from Tarsius wallacei, assembly GCA_963574415.1. Lineage (NCBI taxonomy): Eukaryota > Metazoa > Chordata > Mammalia > Primates > Tarsiidae > Tarsius > Tarsius wallacei. The sequence continues at coordinate 2,829 of CAUYQG010145776.1, forward strand.
CAAATTACCAATTTTGTTATTCTAGCTCTACAAGACCACTAAATGTTCTCCTGGTTCTGCTGTTCCCCAGCCTTGGTCCTCTACCCAGATTCAGCCTAGACTCTCATCAATTTGCCTTCACTAGAAATACAAAATGCTTCCAAGAAAAAGAGGGAAAAAGATGCTGATAATCAGTGCAGCAGTTTTTAATTCTCATTCATTTAGTCCCTTTTCTTGTTTATTTCTTCAAAAATTACTGGTGTCTGTAAATAGACGTCTTTATTTTTTTAATTTTATTTTTTGAGTGGAGTCTCACTCTGAGGCCCAAACTGGAATGCAGTGGCATGCTCCCGGCCCCTGCAACCTCGACTGGCTGGGTTCCACGATCCTTTCGCCTCAGTCTTCCAAGTAGCTGGAACTACAGGCACGCGCTACCACACCCGGCTAATTTTTGATTTATGGCAGGGACAAGGTCTTACCAAGTTGCCTGGATGGGCCTTGAACCCGCAGACTCAGGCAATCCACTCACCTTGGCCTCCCAAAGTGCTGGGATTACAGGCTGAGCCACCGAGCCCGGCCTAAATAGACGTCTTTAAAAAAATTTTATCAGTCTTTTCCAGCAAATGTGTGGGACACTCTGCCAAGTCCAATAGTATTATTTTAATGACTATCCACCACCATTTGGCTCCTTAATAGGACCTGAAATCATCCCTTACCTAGGTCTTCTTGCATCTGATGTCTTTTCTGGTTGTCCTTTCAATTTTTTCTTTGCATAATCATCTTCAAAATTAAATATATTCACGTTTTTCTTTTGCTTACAGTGATTTAATTTAAAAAATAATTTATGTTTCATAATGTTATCCAATAACAATGACTATTTTTTAGGTATTGACTTTAATGCTGCAGATAAAAAAGCAAAACAACACAGTTTCTGCAAGTCACCAGATAAATTTATGTATGTTAACATAGTATATGACTATTTGACATCTTGCTTTAATCAACATTTTTTTAATCATTATTACTCCTCATTCTGCAACATACTGTGATCTAAAATGATATTTTTGTTTTCTAAAGGTACTGATCTTATTTTCGTTTTACTGTCTTTTATGTATGGACCATCTTTCCCCACATTATATATAGTTCTTATTCTTCCTTCAAGATTCCGCTCTATGAAAACGTCTTTAAACCTCATTTCTTACTTCCTCTCATCCCTCCATATGCTGATTAAGGAAAAATATTTTTTTCCAAAGTGTATTTAGCTTATCACAAACATTTAAAAGTACTTTGTAGAAATAATTTCTGCCATATATAACAGTTTGAAATTTGCTTCAAATTCTATACAATAATTAAAATGACTACAAAGGGTTAAATGAGGACCATATTTTTAAGATGTATTAGTGAATCCTACTATGTCTTTAGTGTAATGCAACCTAAGTTGCACTTGGAAAGGTATAAGCAGTTGTTCAGAAGTGTTAAAATTTACATTTTATTTTCTTAACCTATCTGTGTGACATATGTATTTACAACAATACGTTTATAGAGATCATTCTACTGAGATGCAAGTCGTACTGAGTATTAATGTCTCAATCTTCAATTTAACAAGTGGATTATTACTTTGTTACTTTAAAACTTATTTGCAAATAATTAATTTAAGGACCAGATCATTACTACTACAGCAATTGTTCTCATGGTTTAGGTTTCATATGCGTCTATGAAATAAAATGTTGTTTCTTTTTTGTTTTTTTAATTTTTATTTTAAAGATGTGGGGTACAATTCAGGGTTAGGTAAACAAATGGTCCTTGTGTAGGTAAAGTTTGTGCCTCACTCTGGTCCCCACTTCACCTGGTATGAGGTCAGGTACCCTTATTGATGAAGTGTGCTCCCCACCCCACCCCCACCCAGCAGTCTACCACTACTGCCAATCTCTTTCTTATAGTATTATGATAATTGTTCAGGGTTCACTTATGAATGAGAACAGGTGATACTCAGTTTTTTGTTTCTGTGATAAATCACTGAGTATTATAGACTCTACATCTGTCCAAGCTGCTGCAAAGTTCATAATTTTGTCCTTGTTTATGGCTGTATAATAGTCCATCATGTTTACAAATATCTCTGTCTTTAATAAAGTGAGTTCTGGGGATTAAGATTCTGAAAACCAAAAGTTTCTGAGTAAAAAGAAGTTTATTTCAAAAATATAGTAGAAAATGTATGCCTTTAATATGTCATTATATCCAATAATTTTTGAAGGATGAGGCATCCATCTGAAGCATATTCCATAGTTCCATATACAAGGGGTATAACTGGGGTCATGTGATGTAATGGTAAAGAAAAATGTAAAGGCAGTAGTAAAAGAATAAATAAAAGAGTGCACATAATTCCTACTATTCCATTATATCACAGAGAGATATGCAACTGGGCATTGCTAAACTGGAAGAAGGGTGGAATACACTTAAAACTGCTTATTTATAAAGAAAGCAGAGAAGAAAATATCTGGGAGACTGGAAACTCTTTGGTCTGGAAAATGGACTAACTAAAGAAGTGGAACTTCTGAAGTTCAGTGCTTGTACCAACCTGCTTTATATTGTAGTAACTTGGGTTTATGGAGGTAACTTCTCGATCACCTACAGAAAGTGAAAGTGTTGACCCTTCAGGACATCTGAGTTCATCTCTCCTCATCTCAATCTTTATATAACTCTGGATTTCATGGAAAAACCTCTAAAAAACAGTTCGTAATAATGGCATGGCATGGAGTAATGTTGAGTAAGTAAGCACATGTAAATATGTGTACAACATTTACACCTCTTTAGCAGGATTTGTTCAGAATTAAGGTGTTTGGCTAATTTTTTTATTTTCAGTTCACTGAGGGTTAACTCATTTATAAAGATAAATAATATTAATTGTGATTGTATAAAAAGAGCAAAAGGAAAGCAATACAACTAAAATTTACTTTGGAAAAACTTTCAATAAAGAGAAGTTGATTATTTAAATTTGGGGTATAAACAACAAACTAGATCAATTTGAAAGGAAAAGTATAGGAGGTCTTCGTGAGATTACATTATGCATGATCAGTGAGTTTCAGTCAGTTTTATCTATAAATAGGTAGATATAGATATAGACATATGGAATATATATGCCTATATCCTATATATATATATATATATATATACACACACACACACACACACACACACACAAAGGGTGACAAATATTCATACATATATTAAGAAAGGAAAAAATATATTGAAATTGTAGATGAATACAAGTCACGTTTGACTTCTGCAATTACAAGAGGTACTCAAAGTAGTTACCACCAGCATTCAGACACTTCTGATAATGGTGAACTAAAAGTAATACACAGATAACATCTCTTAAAATGAGTATACATTTTTAACACCCTTGGTATATATAGCCTTAACAATGTTGGGTATACTTTTGTTTAATAGAGAATTGTATTGTTTAATTCACACATTAAATTATAGGAACCTAGATCATTTTTTAGCTCTGCCTTTCTTTTCATGCACTTGATATAACAAGACTACCACAGTGCTGTCATTGTACTTGACTTCCTCTTTCTCTCCTACCAGATTTCCTATTCCTGAGAAATACAAGACTTAATCAGAGAGACTGTGTTTTTTTTTCGAATAGGTGAATACATCCTTTAGAGAGTCCCCTTAAATTCACATTTTCTTCCCTTCTTCATCTGCAATTCTAGCAAAGCTAATTATCCAATTTTGTCATCTGTGACAAGAGTTCTTGCTTCTGAAAGCAATCTGCAGAAAGTGATCTTGGCTGCTGCTACTAAGATACCAAGATCTGTGTATTCCAGGAGTTTCGATGTCTGTAAACTTTCAGGACTACTTTTATTAGTCATGAATCGCCAGCTCAAGTCCTTGTTTCTTTACCATCTTGGTGGCTAGGTTTGAAAATATGTACAGCATTCTGGGGCTGCCGAGATGATATTGGAGAATATTCTTATAGATGACTGAAATACACAAAGTAATTGTTGTTTAGGCCATTTTTAAGAGTCTACATTGTCACCAAATAAATACCATGATTGCTCCAGCTCTGGTGATTTTCCTGACATGCAATGGATGCTTTGATTTTTTATTTTTTTCTGAAAGGAAAATTTTAAAGAGGTTATCACCTCCAACTATGGCAGTTCTTTTGTTTCTCTGAAAATCACGCATTCGGGAGTTTTTTCTTGTTTGCAAATAACATTGATCTTAATATCTTTAAAATATATCTGTTTTTTCAAGAGGAAAGGCTAACAAAGGAGTTGAATGTAATATGTTCTTTATTTGTTCAATGTGGGAGCAAGTACAATTTTAGCAGAAGAAGGTGAAACACTGAATTTATTTTCTTTTTTCTTCTTTTAAAATGTTTTCAGATTTATTTTTGAAGAGAAAAATTTCACCTGATGAATTTTAATTATTATAAGTTTGCATCCAAAATTACCACACAATTTTCTCATCCTTTAAATTACCACAGGGATTTTTAAAAATTACCATAGGAGTTTTAAAGGCCAGTATTTTGGACCGCGTTCTGCCACACTGCGTGTGCAGATCATAGATATGCAGCTACTCATGACAGAAAATTAATAGACCATCTTAATGACCCTCTGATTTTTCCTGTTGCTCAAGCAGCTGACTCAATCCCCAACAGCTATAATTAAACAGAACAATCTGTCAAGGAAGATAGCTGTTCTTGTTAATTTGGTAAACCACCATATTGGCTTTTCCTATTATGCTCTATGGCTGATACACAATCCTGAAAGCTTTTTGCCAAAGGAAACTGCCAGGGAACAAAACTCTAAACAAGCAGCCTGTGAAATAAAGTTGAAGACACTGAAGAATTGAAGCATCACCGTACTACTTCCTGATTTGAAAGTGGCTATTCCTGGGGAAAATAAAATAGAGAAATACTATTATGTGTATAAGCTTTTTTTTTTTTTTTCCCCCCTAAGCCCAAGGATTCTGGCATTATGTTGTTGTTTTCTGTAACCGAATCTCACAATAGATCAGTAAGAAGCTTCTCTTTTATAATACTGGAGATAGATGCTCCAAGCAGTTGGTTTCCCTGAAAAATGTGATCAGATAAAGTCAAATTCTCTTGTTAAATGAACAATTTATTTTTGGTGCCCTCTTAACTTCTCTCCATAATAAATTACGAAACAGACCTATAGTCCAGTTTGAATAAGCAAGTTCTTCATTTCCAATAACCAATTTATATGAAAAATAGAAATAGTTCAACTCCGAAATAGGACCAATGCATATGCAATGCATAGTTGTTAACATATAGCAAAATACTAAACAGCATAGTTACTTTGTAATGTGTATTCTTGGCTTTGGGTAGGTAAATAGCAGTAGAAATCAAAGGAAGCTAAAACTTTCTAATCAAGTTGACTTCTAAGAATTCACACACTGAATGTAAATTGCTGAGTTAACTTTGCAACTAGACATTTTATGTCACCCCATCTTTCTGATTGAGATCTTCAACAACAAAATGAAAATAGTAAAACCCACCTCTTTCTGACTACACATGACTTTAAATATATGAAATGATTATGCCAATTAATTTCCAGGGGTTAATAGTTAATCTCCATTGTTTTTATTCTGTTTATTCTTTCTCTGTGCAACCTAAGCTACCAGGTGATGATAAGCAAAGTATCATTTAGTTCCTCTCTTCTCTTCTATTCTTATCATTCGCCATCCAGCTACTCACCAATTTCTAACTTTACTCTTGACAATGATTAAAACAAGAAAAATGAGATAATAATTGGGTTTGGAAATATGTTTAATATCTCTTGGAAGATTAGAACTCCACAACCAGAGACTCTAACCACTGTTTTCTCTTCTGTACAAAAGTACAGAAGCTTAGCTTCTGTGAAAAATCGTAACTCATATGCCTTGTCCCATTTAGAGACATCACTGTATTAAAACCCATATTATTAAGGACATTCCATTATAGGAGAAGAAAACTAGCCCTCTAAATGAAACATGTGTATTTCATACATTTTCACTGGCAATGAAACGGGACAGGAAAATCAATTTTAATGAACATTTTTAAGGCATTTCTGGGTCATTTCGACTGTATTTAGGTTGTAAGAGCTGGAAAAAAATGTTGGCAGACACAAAGTGACACGTAAATTCATTTTTTATGAATAATTTTTAAAATGCTATATAAACTTTCATCTTTAGTAAGATAAATGCCCCATAAAGCAATTTTATACTACCTGATATCCTGACTGTCCAAGCAGTAGATTTGTATGTGTAATGAGTGACTTCTTAGTTATGCCATCGTGCACTTCAATGTTCCTTAAGTATCCTGGATGAAAAGAAAACTTTTAAATAAATTTCTCCAGAGGAAAAAAGCATGCCTGGAAAACTTGAAAATTGTGTGTGCATGGCATACATTTAAATTTGAGCATTTTACATTGCTCTTGGTGACCTTTTCACCCAAACGCCAAAAGTAAAGATGCTGCAGCATTCGGAAGCAATAATCAGCCAAATGGTTTAGTTGCTTTTCTATGTCTTTAAGTACCTTTTGGTCTGTTTCAAGCATTTTTAGGCCATCTCTATTTTATTTCTCTAAGTTAGGGCCATTTTTATGTTATTAATAACATTAAAAGGCGCTTTTTAAACTTAAATTTTGGGGTTGAGATTTCAGAGAATGGCCAAGAATGCTATGGGGTCCATTGTAGAAGATTTGACCCTTGGAAGTCAGTGTCAAGCTTGAGGAATTTAGGTAGCTAGTAACTCACCCACCATTCTTGTAGGTATTGCATTGTTTGAATCAATGACAGGAATCCTAGGAAAGACATCATCTGTTAAACTAGTTTATGACATGTGCCCACCCCTGGACTTCAGGTGGGTAAGACACCTCAAATAATCAGCTACCGTACTCTGACAAAATGAGATGGAAGGAGAAAAAAGGTGTACATGAGTAAGGGGGAGTGAAAGGAAAGTTGATGATCAATTTTACAAAAGCAGCATCTGACAACAAATATTTACTATGCTCAGGTTCTGAGGTATTAAGCTTGACAATCTTATATTGAATCTTTAAAAAAATCTTAACTGCTTTTTTTTTATTCACAAGTATGAGATTGCTGAGCTTTATATTGCTTTCTTCAATGATAGAGAATCGGCACATTATCATGCTAACAAAAAAGTCATAGATCAAACTCCTTGAAAGAGAAAAAAAAAACAGTAAAATTCACTTAAGAAGAAATAGATAAATTAAATAGTTACATTTATTAAAGACTGAATTGGGTCCATTGCTTTTGTTAAACTCAGGCCCGACCATGCTTCCATTGAGCTGTAGCCAGGTCCTGCTACTCCTTAAGCTCTGGCCCCCTCCCCAATCTGAGGAAGGTGTGTCCCCCTTTTCTCTTTCTCTCCAATCTGCATTCTAAATAAACTATATTTTCCAATCTATACAAACAAACAAAGATTGAATTTGTACTTAAAAACCCTCCCCCAAAAAAGAAAAATCAAAGTTCAGATAGCTTGACTGGGGAATTTTTTGTGTTGCTAAAGATGAATTTGTTCATACTAGTTAAAGAAAAAAAAATCTCTGCTTGTGAACTAGATATTTCTTTTTCATATATTAAGAGAATCGTTCCATCAAGTCTCATTTATTTTATCTGCATCATACTTTCTCCCACTTTGCTAGATCTTTCTTAACAACATACAAATTTATTGTTTAATTCTATTTTTAAAAATTACACTTATTTTGCCTGTCTCTCCCACTCCATTGTTTTTCTTTTATTCACGGAACATCTTCTTGAAAATATTTTGTATGCCAGTGCTACATAATAAAGTTTCATGTGATGGTGGAAATAAAGGGATTAGATATCATTTTTTTTCAAAAGATCTAAAATAGAAAAAAAAAGAAAAAACCTCCTGATAATCTCAAGTTTTGGTGACCACATGATATAACCTGAATATTTTTAACATGTAAGTTTCTACATGCTTTGGAGAAAGAGAAAATTAACATGTAACAGATGTTTTCAAACTGTCCTTTTTGATCCTGCCATTATAGTTCAAGTAAGTTTGGCTTCTAGTACATTTCTCTACATTTCTGATAATTTTTGCTTTGAAATTACTTTGTCTAATACTAAAAGAATCACTCCAGCTTTTTTAATCACTGTTTTAGTGTTAGGATGGTGTACCCCCCCACACACACACACTTTTTAAAAAGATATCATGAGTCAAATGTTCGCTGTATTTCTGTGTTTCTGGAACATCCTGGCTTCCTGAGACATGAAAATTGATATTCTCTAAAGATAAAGCTTGTTTTTGTTTTATTTTCCCAAGAGCAGTTGCTTTGTTTAGGCTTGCATATTGAACTTTCAGCCTCCTGCTTTTATAATTGTGCAAGAATTTTCCCTAAACAGAAGAATAAATAACAAATAAACAATGATTTCTCACCCCAAAACACACACATACATGCACACACATGTGCACACACACACTTACACACACAGGCACACAGACAACTTCCCTTATCTCCCTGGAACAAATTGTTTACATTCCAGGGTACTGGGCTAAAGGAACAAACTTTGAAAATAACTTCCATAGGGATGTAGAGAGGTTATTTCTCTATGCATTTATATTTCAGATGAAGAAAAACTTGGAAGGTATCTATCTTCCTCTTGGAGACACTTATTTTTATTTTCATTTTTTACACGCTTTTTTTTTTTTCAATTGGAGTCTCACTCTGTCGCCCAGACTGGAGTGCAGTGGCA
>CAUYQG010145778.1:0-14291 GCA_963574415.1 Tarsius wallacei
CCAAGAACTTGGGGATGAGCTTTGGGGGATACATTCAAGCCATAGCACCATCCACAAAATAAAAATGAGTATTGCCACAATTCTTCATTTTTCAACTAAACCTCTATGATGTCACTGTAGTCATACATTAAGATTTGTATCTTCAAATCCATTTTTCTCAGCTTGGGCAGATGTCATTAATTAGTCACTAAATAATACATCTTTCCCACTCAAGATTTCACTTTTTTTTTTTTTTTTTTTTTTAATTGTAGAGATGAGGTTTCGCCTGCCTAGGCGGGTCTCGAACCCGCGGGCTCAGGCAATCCACTCACCTCAGCCTCCCAAGGCGCGGGATTACAGGCTGAGCCACCGAGCCCGGCCTATTTCACATTTTTTAAAATCTGTAACACAAAGAAGAGTATTTTAAGTGCTATGATAAAATTCGTTTTTGCTAATAGGTCAATGTGTTTCTCCTTTCATTACATATTCATGTTAACAGAGGTCTTTTGGAGATAGTACATTTACTCAAAATTTCTAAAAGTATATTCTACAGAACATTAGTTCTTAATGGCACTTGAAGAAAATGATTTTATTAAGCAAGCACGGGAGCTCTGTATGCTATATTTCTTGGGGGAGGGAAATCACGTTAAGTGCCTAATGAAGAGTAATAAAGAAGATGTTTCATTTTATCTAACCCAAAGTAATTCAGACTTCACTAGAACTCCCATTCCCAATACCTATTGCCGATGTGGTTCTGCTTTGGCAGATGTTGCCATAATTAAAGGACTTCAAGAATAGAAATTAGGACAGCTGTTTGGTTACTTGTATGGTGAGGAAAACAACTCACATCATATTTTGTAACCAGTTGTTTGCTTTTTTAAAAAATTTAAAGTTGTACTTTTCAATAGAGTAGAAAACATACTAGCCCTATCTTTTATATAAACACTTTATTGATATTTAGGTTATATACAATTTTTCACTGTGAAAAAATGCCTTATTGAATACCTATGTGTTTATTGATGTACATAAGCAAGAGTTTCTCTAAGGCATTTATCAAAGAGCAGGATTGCTCAGTCACAGTTTATATTTACTTTCAACATCACTAGATGCTGCCATAGTAGTGGAGAGCATCAGGGTTGTGCCGATTTCCAATCCCTATGACCAGTGAAAAATTTTTTTCTTATATCCTCACTTCTGGTATGTGTATTAATATTTTCCTGGATAATGGTGAGGTGAACATCTTTTCACCTCTGCTTATTGGGTAAACACTGTAACTTGCTATTTTGTGTCTTTGCCTGTGCTTCTTTTAAAAATTTTTTATGTAAGAATTGTGATTCTTAAAAATAAAATTCTAGATAGCAGTACTTTACCTATTATAGGTGATGGACTTACCTTCTTCCATATTGTGGCTCATATCTGTATGTATGGTGTAATTGTCATACTAAAATTTTAAATATGAATGTAATCATAGCTTTCATTATTACTTAATACTCTTAAATATTATTTTTACTAGATTCTTGGTTTTTAGGTAATCAGGTGTATCAACTGCAAATAGATGTGATTTTATTTTTTCCTGAACATTTGTAGTGATTATTTTATAAATTATTCTTAGTGTAATAGAGTCTCCAAAACAAGGTTTGGTATTAGTGGTAATAGCAGGCATCTAGTCATTTTCTTCAACTTAATGGAAAATACTTGGTGTAATGTTTACTCTGGGTTTGAGATAAATAGACTTTCTTATGGATCAGTTGTTTCCTTTAGTTCTTATTTAGCTGTTTTATTAGAAATGCCCACTAAATATTGTCAGGTGTCATTCTGGCACATTGATATAATGTTTTTCTTGAATTTGTTAATGTGATAAGTTGTACTGTAGTCATTAAGACAATATGGTATTGGTGCAAAAATGAACAAATAGACCAATGAAACAAAATAAAGAGCACTGAAATAGACCTATGTATAAGTGGTCATGTAATTTGTGATAAAAGTTCCTTGGCAATATGGTTGGGAAATGATGGTCTTTTCAATAAGGAGCACTGGGCTAGTTGCATATCTATAGTGATGAAAAATTAATCTTTTTTTTTTTAGTTGGAGTCTCACTCCTTCGCCCAGGCTGGAGTGCAGGGCATGCATGCTCATGGCCACCGCAGTGTCGACCTTCTGGGCTCTAACGATCCCTCTTTCTGAGTAGCCGGAACTACAGGTGCGCGCTACCACGCCCAGCTATCTTTTATTTTGTTGTAGAGACGAGGTCTAGCCAGGTTGCCCGGGCTGGCCACGAGCCCGCAGGCTCAGGCAATCCACTCACCTCGGCCTCCCAAAGTGCTGGGATTGCAGGCTGAGCCACCGAGCCCGGCCGAAAAATTAATTTCGACCCCTACCTCACACTATACATAAATCAATTCCAGATGCACTAGCGATCTCATTGTAGAAGGTAAAGCAAAGACTTTGGAAGAAAATGTAGAATACCTTTCTCGCATTGGGTTAGCACATATTTCTTTTTCTTTTTCTTTTTTTTTTTGAGTTGGAGTCTCACTCTTTCGCCCAGGCTGAAGTGCAGTGGCTCACGCTCACGGCCACCGCAGCTGGACTCAGGTGATCCTTCCACCTCAGCCTTTCAATAGCTGGAACGACAGGTGTGAGCTACCACGCCTGGCTAATTTTTTTTTTTTAGTTGTAGAGATGAGGTTTTGCCAAGTTGCCCAGGTTGGTCTCGAACACCTGTGCTCAGAGGCAATCCTCTCGCCTCGGCCTCCCAAAGTCCCGGGATTACAGGCTTGAGCCACTGCACCCGGCCTATTTCTTTTTTTAAAAATTATTTTTTCTATTCTCTTTTTCATAGAGACAGGGTCTAGCTATATTGTCCAGGCTGGTCTCAAACTCCTGGCCTCAAGGAATCCTCCTGCCTTGACTTCCCAAAGTGCTGGAATTGTGGGGATGAGCCACTGTGCCCAACCAAAATTTCTTAAAAAGGACACAAAAAGCACTAACCATAAAGGTTAAAAATGGTAAATTTTCCAGTAATTCAGGAGACTGAAGGAAGAAAATTGCCTAACCTCAGGCGTTCAAGACCAGCCTAAGCAATATAGTGAGACCTTGTGTCTACAAAGAATTTTAAAAAATCAGCTGGGTGTGAGTGGCATGTGCCTGTAGTTCCAGCTACCCAGGAAGCTGAGGCAGAAAGATTGCCTGAGCCCAGAAGACCAAGGCTGTGGTGTCATCATGCCACTGCACTCCAACCTGGGCGACAGAGTGAAGCCTCAACTTTTTAAAAAAGGTAAATTTTTTCGTGACCTGCCTGGGCAACTTGGCGAGACCTCATCTCTACAATAAATCAAAAAATTAGCCGGGCATGGTAGCGCGCGCCTGTGGTTCCAGCTCCTTGGAAGGCTGAGGCGGAAGGATCGCCGGAGCCCAGCAGGTCGAGGCTGCGGTGCCGGGAGCGGCCACTGCACTCCAGTCTGGGCGACAGAGTGAGACTCCAACTCAAAAAAAAACAAAACAAAACAACAATGACAAAAGAGGTAGATTTTACTATATTAAATTCAAGAATCTATTTTCATCAAATGATACCATCAAGAAAATGAAAAGGCAAGATACAAAGGAGAATATATTCACAATATATATATTTGACCAATGGCTTGTCCAAGAATACATAAAGAACCCTTACAGATCAATAACTGACAGACAAACAAATAAGAAATGGGGAAAATAAATAAGCACTCCAAAGAAATGGATATCCAAATGTCCAATAAAGATATGAAAAGGTGCTCAAATTCACTGATGGTTAAGGAAATGGAAAATTTAATACCACAGTGTGATATCATATACACCTGCCAGAATAGCTAATGAAGTGCATAAAATGCACAGCTATGGTGTGCCACAGAATGCTGTAGCCTCTGACAATGTACTTGTGAATATTAAAGACAAGATCCCCAATTTCTAGGAAAATCTCGAACCAGTGAGTACCTGACGAATTAAGAAAAATTCAGATACTCATAAGGGCTATGAAGAGAAAAGATACTGGGAAGAAAAATTACTGGAGGGGACAATTCATTCACTGATTCCATATAAAGCATATATGATATTCAGAGTAGTAACAGTACAGGTTTTTTAATGCCAGAATAGCCAGGATAAAAAGAAAAGGTACAAAGGGGGGAGGAGGGCTTCTCCTACAAGATATTAAAAGATACTAAAAAAGGTCCTATAATCAAAACAAGATGGCATCCCTGTATTTAATGGTCAACAAATGGTCAGCAGAACATAAAGTCCATAATTAGATTCAGATATAAATGGGATTTTAGTATTTAAAGGGATATGCAGAAATGACACGTCTCCGAGTACTCCTTTATATGTTTTTCACTTTGAACACCAGGTTAATATTTTACATATTTAAAACATCAATATAAACAAAGAGGGGAGAAACCCTAAATTGGAGTACAAGCAAAATAAATATTTCCCCCACACTAAAATGGAAAAAAAGAAATAACCCAATAAACTACTGAAGATAACTAGACCATATTCCCTCAGGCTAAAGACAGCGGGAAAAACACCTGTAAACAAATAATTCATGTTAGTAGGATTGATTTATACTATTTTTGTAAAGAGTATAACAATAGTCACAGATAATTAACTCTAGTTACAGAATTTATTTTCAGCAATTCTGAAACTACTTCATATATTCTAGAATCAAACAAAAAGGTAAATGTGTCATGGAAAATGGGAGCAAAGAACGTCATTACCGGAGAAGGGAGTTGCACATATGGAAAGGAGGAGGCTAGAATGAATCGTGTGGTGTTGGCTCGCAATTGGAGGTATCAGTATACAGTCATGATTTTTAAAAAGCATAGATAAATATAGAGATGCATATAGATGTGTGCATATATATGAATGCATAAACATACAGATATTTCCTTTAGCAGAGAAGACATAGAAGCAATGACATCTCAGTAGCAGTGAAAATACCCAGCACCCAGATTCAAGGAACCAGGACTCCTTGGAGAAACAGCATATTCCAGGGCTGGATAGAAAAAATATGATGCACCTGGATCATTTTGTGAAGGCAGAAAATAAGGAAGTACTCAAAGAATGATTGAAACATGTTGAAAGATCACAGTGTCAGTCCAAAGATGTTTCCACTGGCCAAATCTGGAACAATCTGAGCATCAAAATATGTAATAATAGTAGCAGATTGAGTAAAACTATTGAACAATCCAGTGGCTTAAATAAGAATCCATGAACCATGTTTTATAGTAGAATGTCAACATTTAAATGTAGAAAGAATGATGAAATTAGAAAAATCACCATTAATCAATTATCACAGTAATAACTGATTGTGGTAAGAATCAATGGATGCTGACTGGGCACAGTGGCTCAACCTGTAATCCCAGCACTTTGGAGATCAAGGCAAGAGGATTGCCTGAGCTCGGGGGTTCGAGACCAGCCTGGGCAATTTGGTGAGACCTTGTCTCTACAATAAATCACAAAAACCAGCTGGATGTGGTGGCGTGCGTCTGTAGTTCCAGCTACTTGGAAGGCTGAGGCAGAAGGATCACCTAAGCCCAGCAGGTGGAGGCTGTGGTGGCTGTGAGTGTGCCTCTGCACTCCAGCCTGGGCGGCAAGAGTGAGACTCCAACTTAAAAAAATAAAAAATAAAAATGTGGCAACCCTATTAGGTCCCCTCCCACTGTGGGAGATTTTATGTTCTCTCAACAAATCCTACTTAAAAAAAAAAATCAATGTCTTCTAAAACTAGTGGGTGAAAATTTGGTGAGAAACAGATGGTTTGCAACATCTTAAAGTTTCCCCACAAATATTTATTAATTACAAAGGGAAAAATGGTCACATTGCAGTGAAGAAATCTTGCAGACATCACTTTAACCAAGTACTGTCATGTACCGTATAATGTTTTAGTCAATGACAGGCTGCTTATATGACTGTGGTTCCATAAGATCATAGTACCTTACTCTTTTTTTTTTCTGTTTTTTTTTTGTTAGAGTCTCACTTTGTCGCCCAGACTGGAGTGCAGTGGCCACTCCATACCACCGCAGTCTCCACCTGCTGGGCTCCGGCGATCCTTCCGCCTCAGCCGTCCAAGTAGCTGGAACTACAGGCGCGGCTACCACACCCGGCTAATTTTTTGATTTTATTGTAGAGATGAGGTCTCGCCAAGTTGCCCAGGCGGGTCTCGAACCCGCGGGCTCAGGCAATCCACTCACCTCAGCCTCCCAAAGGCGCGGGATTACAGGCTGAGCCACCGAGCCCGGCTAGTACCTTATTCTTAACGTACCTTTTCTCTGTTTAGATATACTTGCTACTATGTTACAGTTCCTTCAGTATTCAGTACAGCAACATGCTGCACAGGTTTGTAGCCTGGGAGCAATAGGCTATATCATACAGGCAATGTGCGCAGTAGACTATGCCATTTAGGTTTGTGTAAGTACACTTTGTGATGTTCACACAATGACAAAATTCCTAACGACACATTTCTCAGAGGGTATCCCCATTATTAAGTGACACATGACTGCAATCAAAATGAACATAATCACTGTGGGACAAAATGATATCCCGTATCTCCTGTTATAATGCACTGAGAAGAACCAAATAACTTTTCTGTAATATTCCTGCTAAGGGGCACAACCAGAATCTAATAAGGAAATCACAGAAAAATGCAAATTGAGCAACGTACTACAAGATAATGGAAATTTACAAATCAAAAATGTTTGGGTCTGCTGAGCTTGGTGACTCACATCTGTAATCCCAGCGCTTTGGTAGAATTGCTTGAGCCCAGGAGTTTGAGATCAGCCTGGGCAATATAGCGAGATCTCATTTATTTAAAAAAAATTTTTTTAAAGTTAGTCGGGTATGGTGGTGCGCACCTGTAGTCCCAGCTATTCAGAGGCTGAGACAGAAGGATCACCTCAACCCAGAAGGTCGAGGCTCAGTGAGCCATGATTGTGCCACTGCACTCCAGTCTAGGCAAAAGAGTGAGATTTCTACTCAAAACAAAAACAAAAATGTTAAGGTCAAGAAAGATAACTCCTGAGAATTATTTCAGATTAAAGGAGACAATAAATGAAAAATATGATCCTAGATTTTTTAAAAAATTTTTTCTAGAAAGATTTTTGGAAAAAAAAAATGTGAAATTTAAGTAAAGTTTGTAGATCAAATAACAACACCGTGTCAGTATAAATTTCCTAATTTTGATCATTGAACTGTGATTGTGGAAGAGATTGCCTTTGCTTTTAGGATATATATACACTGAAGCATTTACGGGTAAATGAGCCTTGTGTGCAACTTGTCTTTTCTGAATGAAACTCCAATTGTCTAGAAAAAAATAGAGAATCATAAAATAAGTGCAGTGGATGGTAGCAATTGCAGATTCTAAATGAAGGATATACAGGAATTCTTTGTGCTCTTCTTGTAAGTTTTCTGTAAGTTCGAAATTATTTTAAAGAAAAAAGTTTTGTTAACAAATAGAGGAAGTTTATATTTTGCCTTCTCCAATAATTGCTTTGTGATTTTGAGGGCAAGTTATTCCACCTTTCTGTGCCTCTGTGCCTGTCAAATGAGGAAAAATACATAATACCTACCTAGAGTAGTTATGAGGAGAAGTTGATAACTGAAATATTCTTAAAAGCAGGCCTGGAACATAGAAATAGCACTATAACTTTTAACTTTTATGAGCTTTACTTGAAGATTTGTGCCTTTTTTCACCTCCAGAAAATTTTCCTGTCTATTTTTTCCTTCTCTAAATTCTCTCTTTATTATCACTGGTCTTTTCCTTCTTGAATTCCTTTTAGACAGACTTTTGAATTTCTGGAACTGACCTTCACATCTTGTTTTCTCTCAAATTTTCCATCTTTATTCTTTATATCGTACTTTGGGAAAAACTCTGAGCTTCAGTTTTTTGTTCTTATAGTCACTTTCCCATTATCTCCATTCTACTGTTCAGGCAAGCTACTTAATTTCCAAGAGAGCAGATTATGCCTTTTAAAAAGCTCAATCTAGTTTTATGCATACTTTTTCTTCTACAATAGTTTAGGGTAAGGATTGATGTAGAGTGAGAGAAACAGAGTCCTGATTGGTTTTTAAGGGCTTTATTCCAGATTCTCGAGGTCCAACAACTTCTCTGCCATTGGGATCCTTGAAACACTCTAGTATCATTATAATCATTTCCTCTTTTCACTTGCTACTTAACTAAAACTATCTAATGTAAGTTTCAGGTACCCATTATTTTCTATTGCCTCACTCTTTGTTTTCAATAAGCTTTTTCTTTTAGAATGGTTAGAATAGATTTACAGAAAATTTGAGTTGAGTTCCTATTCAATGTGTACCCAGCATTCCTTTTTTCAATATCTTCCATTACTGTGGTATATTTGCCAGAAGTAATGAGCCAATATTGATAGATTATTATCAACTAAAGCCCATACATCAGTTAGATGTCCTTAGTTTTTACCCAATGTCCTCCTTGTGTTCTTGAATCCCATTTAGAATACCGCATTACATTTAGTCATCCTGTCTCTTATAGTTCCTCGAGACTGTGACATATTCTCAGACTTTTCTTATTTTTGATGTCCTTGACAGTTATGAGGAATACTTGTCAGTTGTTTTGTAGGATGTCCCTGAAATTGGGATTTTCTAATGTTTTTCTCTTAGTCAGGTGGGGGATTTGGATTTTTGAGAGGAAGACCACAAAGATAAACCTCCATTCTCTCAACATTACAATCAAGCGTACGTGCTATCAACATAACATCACCGATGATGTCCTTGAACACCTGGCTGAAGTAGTGTTTGCCAGTTTCTTCCACTGTGAAGTTACTTTTCTCTCTTTCCCGTCCCTTCTTTGGAAGGATGTCACAATACACAGCCTGGACTTAAGGGGTGGAGAGTAATGCTCCAACTACTTGAGGTGGGATATCTACATAAACGATTTGGAATTTCTTTTCATAGGCAATTTGTCCATTTGTTCCCATTTATTTATTTATGCATCCATTTATTTATATCAGTATGGCTCATGGATTATTTTTGTACTTTGTGTAATAATCTAATACTAGGTTATTTATTGTCTTGTTCGAATTGTTCTAGCTTTGGCCATTGTGAGCTCTTTCAGTTTGCCTCTCTGTTCCTTTGACATACTCCCATCATTTTGGTTTTTGAAGGTTTCCTTTATTTTCTGGTACCTCACATAGTTTAGGCTCATCCTGTATATTCCTTGCCTAGCCCTAGAACCTGCCCTTCTCCGAGGAGCCCTTGTTCCTTTTTTGTAGAATGGCATTAGAAACTAAGATCTGGGCACTAGGCTAAGTGCCCATTTTTACTTGGGTGGGTTCTAGGTTCATTGCTTCTAGCTTCTCGCAGCTGAGAGAGAACTAGAAAATATATGTGTGTGTACTAGGGTGTCATTGTTTCTAGATTCTCTTGGAAGAGAGTGCTAGAAAATATATGTGTGTGTACTAGCCTGTGTGTATAATTATAGATATGTGCATGTATATATTTAGTGCCCAGATCTTGGTTCTAAAATATATACTAATATATATAATTATAGATATAGATAGAAATCTATCTCTATTAAGGTTAATATGAATTCATATTGATTTCTCTGACTCTAATCCACGAACACATAGTTCATTCTAACCTTTTTCACTTGCTGGTCTGGAATTTTACCCTCCAAGAATGAGAAGCCTGGCTCCCACACGTACAGTGGTTTCAGAATTTTTTACCCATATGCCCACGAGAAACAACTTCACTAAGTAGAGCACAGTGCCTATGTACACTTGTCTTTAGACTTCTAGTTTCTACTCATTTCCAAAGTTTTTTGTTTGGTTTTTTTTTCAGTTGGAGTCTCACTCTTGTCGCCCAGGCTGGAGTGCAGTGGCACACTCATGACCACGGCAGCCTCGACCTGCTGGGCTTAGGCGATCCTTCTTCCTCAGCCTTCCAAATAGCTGGAACTACAGACGCACACTACCGCATCCAGCTAGTTTTTGTGATTTATTGTAGAGACAAGGTCTCACCAAGTTGCCCAGGCTGGTCTCGAACCCCAGGGCTCAGGCAATCCTCTCATCTTGGCCTCCCAAAGTGCTGGGATTGCAGGCTGAACCACAGTGCCCGGCCTATCTATATTTTTAATACTGTTAGATTCTTTTGTCACAGTCTGAATTTCATCCTGGGATCCCTTAGGATCAACCTTTTCACTGATTTTTTTAAAAAACTGTGTATATATTAAGATTCATTTTTTGTGCTGTGATATTCTGTGGATTTGGACAAACGTATAATGTCATGTATTCACCACTACGGAAGCATTCAGAATAGTTTTATTGTTCTAAAAATTACCCTGTGTTTCACATATTTGCTTCTCCTGATTCCCTAAATCTCTTGCAACCAGTGATATGTTTAATATCTCTGTAGTTTATCTTTTTCAGAATGTTATGTACATGGACACATAAAATATGTAGCTTTTTAGACTAGCTTTTTTTACTTAGCAATACACATTTGTGCAGATTGCTTCTTTAAGACTTGTTTTTTTAGCCGGGCTCGGTGGCTCAGCCTGTAATCCCACGCCTTTGGGGGGCTGAGGTGAGTGGATTGCCTGAGCCTGCGGGTTCGAGACCCACCTGGGCAATTTGGCGAGACCTCGTCTCTACAATAAATCAAAAAAAAAATTAGCCGGGCATGGTAGTGCTCGCCTGTAGTTCCAGCTACTTGGAAGGCTGAGGTGGAAGGATTGCCGGAGCCCAAAAGGTTGAGGCTGCGGTGGCCGGGAGCGTGACACTGCCCTCCAGCCTGGGTGACAGAGTGAGACTCCAACTCAGAAAAAAAAGACTTGTTTTTTAAACTTTATAATATATATTTAGGATTCATCCATATTTTTGTGTGAATCAGTAGTTCATTTCTTTTTATTGCTGAATACTATTTCATTGTATGGACATAATACATTTACCCATTTACCAATTAAGAGATATCTTGATTGCTTCCAGTTTTTTATTTTTAGTAGAGACTCTATAAATATTTGCATGCAGGTTTTTGTGTGAACATAGTCTTCAAATCAGTGAGGTAAATATCTGGGAGAGCAATTGCTGGATCACATCGTAAAACACTGTTTAGCTGTAGAAGAAATTACCAAACTATCTTCGAAAGTGACTACCATTTTGCATTCACACCAGAAATGAATGAGTTCCTGGTATTCTGCTCTGTGTCCTTACCAGCAATTGGTGTTGTCAGTTTTGTGTTGAACTCTAGTCATTTGAATATGTGGACAGTGATATTTCATAGTTTAAAATTTCAGTTCCCTAATAAAAAATGATGTTGAGTATACTTTATTTCATATACTTATTTTTCATCTACATCTTTGGTGAGATGTGTGCGCAAAGCTTTTGCCCATACTTCAAATGAGTTGTTTGTTTTCTTATTGTTGGATTTTTAAGAGTTCTTTATATAATCTGCATAAAAATTCTTCATTAAAAATGTATTTGCAAATATTTTATTTCAGTCTATGGCTTGCCTTTTCATTCTCTTAACTGTCTTTCATACAATGTAAGTTCTTAATGTTTAACAAAGTCCAACTTATCATTTTTTTCTTTTACGTATTGTGGTTTTAGTGTTGTATCTAAAAACTTATCAACAAACCTAAAGTCACACAGATTTTCTCCTATTTTTTTCTAGAACTTTGATTGTTTTGTGCTGTACATTTAGGGCTATGATCCATTTCGAGTTAATTTCTGTGTAAGAGGTATCCAGTTGTACTGCATCATTTGTTCAGAAGACTATCTTTTCTTCATTGAATTTTCTTTGCCCACTTGTCAAAGATTGATTGCCTATATTTGTGTAGATCTCTTGCTGGGCTCTCTCTTCTGTTCCATTGTTTTACAATCTCTATTCTTTCACTAGTATCATACTATGTTGATTACTGTAGTAGTCAGTAGTAGCAATCAGCCCTTGAATCATTATCTTGTTCTATATTCCCTGACTTTTGTGTGGAATATATATTTTTTCTTGAGTAAATCATACTTCTTCTTCAAGATTCAATTCAAATGTAAACTCCAGAAGCTATTTATCCATCATTTGAATTCTCACTGTACCTTATATTTACTTTTATTTTTGCACTTATAGCTGTATAAATGATACCTCTTTCTATAATTTTATGCCCAGGCTCTACAAGCCTAATCAAAATAAATAATCAGGAAATACTTGTCACATCCAATGGAACAAATTAGTATCTGACTTGTCTATGTAGCATTCTCACCCAGTAGTTGAATATATTATACTAGAGTCTCATATGTTTAAGCACCTGATATGTGGCAGGAACTGTGTGAGGTACCACTGGTGAAATAGTGAATACAAGAGTCCTGATCAAGCCAGTATTGTCTGTCTAATTTTATAGTTAAAATATTGCATTATAATTTTCATTTTTAAATTCTCAGCTATAAGCTCATTGGTAGTAGAAACTGGGGTTTTGACATTTTATTAATCAATTAATTAAGTCATATTTCTTAAACCTAATAATGCCTGGTCTATGTATGCAATAAATATTTGTTGAGTGAATTACGAATGACTTTTGTTTCAGTTAAATGTGACTAAGGAGAAAGTATTAACCCTTGTAAAGTAATACCTATGGGCAGTGTGATACCCAAAACCTAATTATACCATTAAAGTAAAATAAAAATGCTGTCATCTTAGATTTACAAAAACGAAACACAATCATCATACCACACAGTGCCAGTTTCCTATGAGACATCCTGAACCTACAGATTCTTTTTCTTAAATCCAGTCAAATAGATTCTGAGCACTGTAAGAAAAGCAATGTATTCCTAAGTGCTAGATAGGTTAACTGTATTAAAACCTTGCTTAATTAAGACCGTGAGCTAGCACAGGCTGATGGTTCATACTCCCACCAACAATTCTAGTGAATTATAGAGACAAGAAAGGTATAAGTTCCACAAATTGAAAAAATAAAAAAGGCTCCTTACCATCATAATGGAGTAACTGATATCAGACTAGGCTTCTTACCAAAACCAACTATAAAACTAGACAAAATACATGGGGCAATGGTTTTCAAACATTGACCAGGCAGTGTAGAACTATGATTATTGAGAGAAGGAAAAACATAAAGTAAGCTTTCTTATTGCTTCGGTTTTCTGCCTGGGGCCACTTTCTGGAACACAGTATGGAGAAATGTAGTTCAAGTAAACTCAGTATCTCACTGAACTGAGGACAACATGGGAGTCTGGAGATGTTGAAGTAGCTGTAATTTGTGAGGCAAATTCAAAAGAATAGTTTTCTGCAAAGAGGAGGAGCCCTAGAAATGTGCATAGGGAATTCCTTAAAATTTTTTAAATTAAATACTAAGCTGTGTATGTGCAGGGAGAGGCTCAAAATCTAGTAGACAACAGCTGCTGGGACACGGTGGCTTGAACAGGGATTTTAGAAGTCACATAGTGCTGGGAACCACAGGAAGTTTCAAACACCCAAGAATGGACAGGCAAATCTGAACACCCTAGTGGTCGGCTGACATCCTAGAAAGGCCATACCTCAGAAGTGGGGCTAAGCTAGCCCAAGACCATGCTCCTAAGGTATTGCCTTTGTAACCATACCCAAGATCTACCAGAAGAAAGCTTTAAAGTAGGCCCTGAAGGGATCAAACAGATCTGCCAATAAATTAACTGACTGCTATAAAAAAAAATCAACATTCTTTAAAGCAAGATAACAAATCTAAACTCTTAACAGCCGAACACCCAATATAACACATAATACCCAATAAAAAATGACTAGGTATTCAAAGAGGCAGGAAAGTATGATCTCCAAGCAGGAAAAAAACAACCAATGAAAACAGAACTTGAGATGACCCAGATATTGGAATTGGCAGGTAATATGCATTTGTTCAGTAATCTAATGGAAAATATGATGATTGAAAATATGGTAATGATTAATAAATGGACAGGAACGTCAGCAAAAAAGAGGAAAGTATAAAGTAGAACTGGGGAATGAGAATTTTATTATTGAAAAAACTGAAAAATATTTCACTTAATGGATATAAGAGCAGATGAGAGGCATCAGAAGAAAGGGTGAGTGATCTTTTTTTAATATTTTATTTTATTTTTAAATTGGGGGGTACAGTTCAGGGTTGGGTATACAAATATTCATTGTGCAGGTACCCTTGTTGATGAGGTGTGCCTCCCCAACCCCCGGCAGATCTCAACTACTGTCAACCCCTCCCCCCTGCAGTTTCCCGTTACTGTCAATCCTTTTGTTATAGTATTACGGTAATGGTTCAAGATCCACTTATGAGTGAGAACATGTGATATTCAGATCTTTGT
>CAUYQG010145779.1:0-19191 GCA_963574415.1 Tarsius wallacei
GTGCGCTACCACGCCCGGCTAATTTTTTGATTTATTGTAGAGATGAGGTCTCGCCAAGTTGCCCAGGTGGGTCTCGAACCCGCGGGCTCAGGCAATCCACTCACCTCGGCCTCCCAAGGCGCGGGATTACAAGCTGAGCCACCGAGCCCGGCTCGGTGATCCTCTTGCTTCAGCTTCCCGAGCTGGGATTACAGGTACATGTCAAACGCCCAGCTAATTTTTAAAATTTTTGTAGAGGTAGTCTCACTATATTGCCCAGGCTTGTCTTAAACTTCTAGCCTCAAGTGCTCCTCCCACCTTGGCTGCCCAAAGTGCTAGAATTAGAGGTGTGAACCACTACACCTGGTCCACTGTCATGAATTCACCAAAGCCAGTTTGCTTTCTCTCCATGCAGTTGGACTACATTTCCCAGTCTCTTTCTCAGCCAGGTGTGGTCAAATGACTGAATTCTGGCCAATTAGATGCTGGTGAAAGAGATATGTACCATATTCAGATGTAGCTCATAAAATGTTATCATACACATTTCCTTCCCTAGTTGCCAGCCAGAGGCAGAAGATCTGACAGACAACTTCAATTTCCTGTGGATGATGGGGCCACAAGTTGCGAACAGTCTGGATCCCTGAATGACTGCATGGATCAGAGCTTCTTCTCTCTCATCACCTCTTAGACTTTACGTGATTAAGACAAAGATGATGAAATAGATTCTATTTGTGGTGAATTTGAGGTGATGGTATAAAGAAAATATCCAGACAAGAGTTTCTCAGCCTGGGCACTGTTACTCTTTTGGGTCCACAATTCTTAGTGTGAGGTTGTTCTGTGCCTCGTATGATGTTTAGCAGCATCTTTGCCCTCTATCCACATGATGGTCTCGTTCATCTCCCACCATGGGAAATAACCAAAGATTTTTTTCAGACATTACCAAAGATCTCCAGAGGTGGGACAAAACCATCTGTGGTTGAGAACCACTGGTCTAGAAGAAACTGGAGATGGAGGTGAGTCTGAATGGCCTTACTTCTGTGAACAGCCCTATATAATCAAGGTGTTTTAGCTCTGCAAAGCTCAGATTTCTGCCAACTGTCAGAGGCTAGCAGCTCTGTACAGGACCCACTGGAATCAGTCTCCCGGATCTCAGGCCCCACTCAAGCCCAAGAGAGGTCCAGGATCTCTGAGACATGTGTGTTTTCTTCTACATATTATCAGCTGAGCCTGTAACAAAGCTTTCCAAATGGCACGAGCAAATCTCCCGCCCGGCAACTGGCAGCATGGTTTGGGAGGATTCCCTTTTCATTTCCTATGCTTTACGATTTTTTTCTTCTGCTTTTCAAAGAGCATTTTTACAAGCTAGTATTCTATATTGCTCTGCCTGTACTCTGAGAAAAGATAAATATTTTCAATGTGTTTTCTGAGGCATATGCTCCCATTGAGAAAATGTATCCCTTATGGACGTAGCTATTTTGACCTCATTAGCTGGGTAGATCAGAGGGAATTTGACAAACAGGGCACTGTATGCCCAGGACGCTGCCATTAGTTTCCAGGGGAGCTGGGGGGTTGGTACCACTGTGGGCACACCTTTGGGTTTCCCAGAGGGCTGCTGCAGGAATCTGAGGGGAGCCCAGTGAACAGGTCCATCGATGAAAGAGGCCTGAGAGAGTGACCTTGCTCCCAGTTCCCAACTCCAGGGTCCCACTTAGTGGAAGTATTGAGGAGAGGCTGGATAGCTGGTTCAGAATTCTACAGAGGCTCTGGGTCCACCCCAGGGAAGCTCACACACGACGCAAAAACTCCAACACGTAACTGCGGTTGCTTTCTCCCTGAGCGGCATTCCAAAGTAGGTTTACCTACTGGTCAGTAGCTTGAATGAGACTTTCCCAGGTTTTGCATTGAAAGCCTTCAGTACCAGGGCACTTTTTGGTCCTTGGCTAGCCAAGGATGGCTGGTCACCCTACCTGAATGAATGAGCCCAGACAGCAGCTGTTTGTGCCCTAGGGAAAATGGTCAAAGCCTGCTGCTTCCAACCCCCCTTCACAACACCCCATATGCTAGACATATAGCCTTTTGATTTTTGGCAAGCCAGCATTTTGTTTTGGATCTAGAACCCTAGTTTCAGACTTATTAGCTGGGTGATTTTAGATGAGTCACTTTACCTCTCGGCATCCAAGTTGTCTTATCTGTGATTTTGTGTAATTCTACCTCCTTCCATACTTGTCATATGGACCCATTAGATTAGTGTATGTAAAAAACTTGGCACATACAGACTGTCACAGTGTAGATTGTAAGTGATAGTTATTATTGCTACGATTAATATCTGGTTTCCAAGATCCTTTATTGATAGGAGACAACTTCTGAGAAGGGCGATCTTGTTTAAGCCGACATCAGCTAACATAGCCAGGTCACTTTCAGTTTTCATTGCACTTGAATTACCAGCAGCCTTTGCAAGGTGGATGATGCTGTCCTGAAAGTGTCATGGAACACACGATACTCCGCTCTCTTTGGTTTCTTCCCTTTTCAGTCATTTTTAATCTATGCTCCTTAAATTCCTAGCCTTTACATGCTGGGGGCCCAGGTTTTAGACATTGAAATTTTTTGTTTCTGTCTACCCCCATTCCCTGGATTATCTTAAACCATCTCATGGATTTACACTGAAACTTCTGAATTTACATCTCAACCTCCAACCTCTTGCCTTATATGTAGCAACATATACTCAATTTCTTCACACCAGCAGGTGTGAGTCTGCTCTGTTTCAAATTTTTGGCGACGCTGATATGGTCTTACTTGTGTATTCTTCTCTCTGATGAAAGTGAAATGATACTATATTCTTTTTTCCTTGTCTGTCATTCTATTGCCTAACCCTACTGTGGTCCCTTAAAGCATTCATACTCAAAAGTCTCTTTGCTAGGAGACTATATTATGAATTGATGTGTTCAAAATCCAGGATCCTGGGTGGGTGCCTTTTCAAGCTTTCCTTAAAACCCAAAAGACTGAGGCAATAAGAAACCAGCTTTCCTTTGTCTAGTACCCAGGACCAGAAATATCATGGTTACTCCAGTGTCCAGGGACATTACCTAAATTGATTTTTGTTTATATTATTTTATTTATTTATCTTTTAAGAATGAAGGTATGATGATGAAACAGTGTAACTGGCTTTTAGACAAAAAGACAAGGATTCAATCTAAATGATGTGGCATTTCTGAACATGTTATCACCTTTTTCATCGTTTTCCAGTTCTTTTGCTATTTTCTGATTATCTTATTTATGAAAAAAGGTAGAGATATAAATAATAATAAATAAATACCTTTTGATACTTGTGATCTGTTCTTTTGAATAACATTAAAAATAGTAAATAGTGCTACTTTGAGGGCAAACAAAATATTTGGAAACAAACAACTAAATGATGACAATTAATTAGTTTAACTTGCTGCATGACCATGAACAAAGCTACTTAACCTCTCCGAACCATTTTTTACTGATTTATAAAATAAAGGAGCACACTTTCCAATCATGAAGGGTCTTAATTCAGTTCTTGAATTCTATGGTATGGAGCACTATTTAGATATCTGACAGTTCAGTGATTTATACCGATCCCCATGCCGTTGAGTATTTGTTTCCTCAGTGGATATACATGTCCATGATGTCAGTGTGTGGTATATGAGTATATATGTATGTATGGGGGGTGGAGGTTACAAGTTTGTAGAATCAAAGGCTGAATATAACTTTTGGATACCATCTGGTTCAGTCCCTGTCTTCAGACCAAACCATATCCAAAATTATCTAAACAGATGAAGAACTAATCTACTTTGAAATTCACGACTCTTGAAGGTTTTTTGTTTTGAAGAAATTCCTTCTCAAGGTTATACTAAATCTTTCATGTAGTCCTCCAGTTACGGTCTCCCTTGTTCTCCTTGGAGATGGGTGGACACACACAATGTGAAATACACATCTTGAAAATGTGAATTTGCATTCAGTTTATAAGAGGTGAATACGGAGAAATGATAGGCATCCAAGAACAGCAAAAGCCTCCCATCACAAAAAAAGTGAGAAAGAAAAAATTCTATCGATCTATCTTTATATCTATCTATCCATCCATCCAACCTCCTATTATCTATTCATCTATCTATGCATTTACCTTAGCCAGAAGAATAACTAGTAGCGTTCTACCCTGATGTGCCTGTCCCATTGTTATGTTCGTTGTTTCTGTCTTCAGAGGCAAAGCGATGTCAGAGGCAATCATCCATGCTAATTCTAGACACACCACCAAACAAAAACTCACACAGAAGTGTGAATTTGAGGGCCATTTAACACTGTAAATTTCTCCCTTGTATAACAATTATGGAAACACGCATGCTAATCGACAACGCAGTGCTGCTCAGTGTGAATGTGAGCAGTGTTCAGTCGTCCTCATAATTCCTCTTTTTATGATTCGTGGTGAGCCTGTCCAGAGGACATCATATCCAGCCCTCTCACACAGGACGACTTTTCCTAACTGAACGTCATCTCAGATTCCCCACAGGTGTACTCAGATCGCTACCACTAAAGTTGTCATTGTGCTTAGAACTTGAGTGTTAGTCTCCAAATGCACTCTGCTTTGTTTCTTGTTTTGGGAGTTGTTTCATATTATATTATATTATATTATATTATATTATATTATATTATATTATATTATATTATATTATATTATATTATGTCATGTTATGTTATATTACTTCCCTCTTTTAGTTACTTCCACCTGGGGTAAATGAGGAACAGTATCATACCAAGAGAGGAGCTTGTGGTCTTCAACTGTTTGGCTCTCTAGCAATGGTGGGGTGCCCTTCATCTCTGTGCAAAAGTCACACTTACAGGGGGCCAGAAAGGTATTTAAAAAGACAGATTTTTAAAACCGAAATTAATACTGGTTTTACTTACCAAGGTATTAATTTCCCCTAAAGAGCTAATTGTTTCTCCGGAAGAGCAAAGATATACAAAGCTGAAGGCAGGTCACTGTAGACTGATACCTGGGTTTGAATCCTGGCTCTGCCCTAATGGTTAGATGTGTGGCCTCAAGGAATGTTCTCAAGTGCTTTGAACGTTATTTTCTTCATCTGTAAAATGGGGGTGCTCTTAGAGTTGTTGTGAGGAGTCAATGAGATAATTCATTCAGAACACTTTACAAACGGTCTGGAGTAGATTGAGCACTCATGATAAGAAACATGAGGTTGCCATGGCAGGAATTTGGAATGTGAAATGAAGACTGGCTTTGGGGTCAGCCTGGTGGTGCTGAAATCTCAGTATAAAATAATAGCTGACGTGTTATCTCATTTGACCCTCGTTCACATCAACTCTCTGAGGATGGACCTTATGTCCACAACATAGAAGGCCCTCATCCCTTGTTGTGGGGTGGTCTCAACCGAGTCCCTTACTCTAAGAGTACTCACTCTACATGTGTCATGCAGGAGCTCTGAGGATAAAGGCACAAACACAGAAGGACATTCTTTGGAAGTCTGAAGTGCTTTGTACATGCTATTCACACTTTAATCTAGTCAATAGGTCTTGCACCTTCCTTCTTGCAGGTCTTTAGGTTACAAATTGTGGACTTTGGAGTTATGAGTGTGAACAGAGGTGCTCACGGCTTTGAACCTGAGCTCATGCCTGTGCCGACAGAAGGGAAATGGCCAAGATACATGTTGGCCCCTGCAGTCCCAGCTTCCAGGTAGCTTCTCCTCTTTAGCCCCAGGATTACCTTCAGGACAACAACCTTATGAAGGAAAATGCATCCTTTTGTTGTTATTGTTTTTTAAGGCTGAATTCAAGCAGAAGAGAAAAATAAAAGAGGATTGAGTGTATGAGGGAGAAGAAAAGGAAAGAAACATTGTGATTGCTCATGGTATTTCAAGCTGATTTTAGGTTCTATTAAATTACAATTACAACTGGATTGAACTGACATTTTCTTCCCTTTAAAGTATTCTGGTACACATGATAAATACTTAATTTAGTGGATTTAGAAATTCTCAGTGACACGTCATTAGCAGCATATCTTCACAGCCATGTGTTCACAGGTACGTATTAGGGTGTGGAAGCATCGTTATTGCATTTGGGGTTCTTTTTTCCCTTTTTATTTTGAGCTTTTGTTTATTTGTTTTGTTTGTATAATCTCTCAAATCCAGCCACATCCTGTTCTTTTAAACATCAGTCTTATTTCCCTTCTGCCCATAACCCCAATTCTCTTTTTACAGGATGAGATCTCAGGGGGTGTGGAGGGTGGGGTACGGCAGGAAGAAAACTATTAGATTATAACATTTTATGGATTGTCAAAGCTCTAATGACATTAGCCACCTAACTGCAAGGTAAAAACCCGTTGTGATGTCATATAACAGGTTGCCATGGGCTTGACAAACCTTAGTGAAATAAACAAGTGACAGGAGCTGAAAATGTCCACGACACACATCTGTCCCCCACCCCCGAGTGCCTACCACCACCCACGGATATTCCCTTCTTGCTTATTAGCCCCTGAAGGGCATTTTTAATATAAAATATATATAAAGTCTTCCCAAATCAGAAAGGTCTCCAAGTCTCCAATTTAATTGGAATGGAAAATGCTAACTAATTGGCATCAAAATTTGATTTGTGGGAGAAACCTCCTTTTTTGTTGGAAACACAACAGTGTGTCTGGGAATACAAGCCCAGTCCTTCAAAAATCATCTGTGAGCGCCGCCGAGGAATCAATTAAAGTTGATTTGGCATATCTGCTTTTGACAAATATAAAGAAATCTCTGATTAGGCAGAGAAGAAAAGCAGCTTTCTCTTTCTTGCTCTCTCTTCCTCCCTCTTTCCTCTGCCTCTTCCTCTCTTCTCCTCATTTCCCTTTAAAGGCAGTAGGTGTCAGAAGGGGGTGGGTAGTGATATGCAAAACACGGCCTCCATAACCAAAGTAGCCTGCAAAATTAGGTGTCAGCATGCAAAGCTTATTGATGTATGAATGCGGAAAATGAAAGGCGGCAGGAGACAGCCGGGGCTAAAGGTGAGACAGGCACAGCGAGAGCAGCTGTAGATCCACGTCAAGGTGTTGCTATATGAGCTCGGGTTTTTTCTGGAGGGCCACAGCCTAACAAGGTAAGCCTGGCCATGAAATGATGGAACAATACAATATAGGCACACACAGTGTGAATACCAAATAAATTGACACGGTGTCTCACCCCCCTGCTCCTCCTGCACTGCCACCCCCCCTTCAAAGTATGCCTGTGTATTCATTAATAAATTCATATTCTGAGTTTTCAATAAAAGAAGAAAATGCAGTGTAAACTGGAGTTACTTAGTGACACCCAGCTCATTGCTTTTTATTGTTGCTTGCAGCTACGAAGCCTTCACAGTGCACTAGTAGAATTTATTACTGTCTGTCTCTGTGGCAAGTTGGCGAAGTGCGCCTTTTGAAGAAAATTGACCCACACTTCATGAATATGATGAAAAATGCCAATAACACTACAAAGACGAAGCTCTTGACATTACTCTGCAAAGAGCTAAAAGACAGTAATGAAAGTATTGCAATTACAAATCATTACCTCCTCTCCAGCCAATCACCAGCTTCCCTCATCTTTTTTTTTTTCTTTTTTCTTTTTGGACCACTCTTAGGCTCAGTGGCTGCCCCAGGTGCTGTTGTGCATAGCATGATGGGAAATGAAGGGTGTGTGAATGTTCCAACGGACTTCTCAAAGGAGGGAGAAGGAGACAAGAGGGAGAGAATGGAGGGGCCGGAGGGACTGTGATGAAAGTGCCACTCCTACTGCACCTGAAAGAAGACAGTAAAAATGAAAAGTTCTTAAAGCGAGTGGTCGGAAGGTCATGACCTTGTTGTATGGCTACTTCCATCTGAAGTGTGAAATGTGAAAATAACAACAGCCACGTATTTCTTTGCAAAACGGTTCCCTTTTTACTGGGTGCCTTTTAGTTTGGCTTAAGGGAGGGCACCTTTTAACCTTTGATTATTTGTTGGAAATGTAATTCAGATATCGATTGGCAAATAAGTTGTCAAAAAATGTAATAATGTGCTTTCAATATAAGAGGCTGGTTTATTTTCTTATTCTAAAGATTTTCTTATTCTAAAGGTGACACTGAAGAAGGCAAACATGAAGGGAGTGAGAGCGAGAGTGAGAGAGAGAGAGATATTAAATTTAAGTCTATAATTTTAGCCTTTAGCATACCTTAATGATGAGGGCCTTCCCCCAACCATTTCAACAATTTTATGACATGTGCCTTCTGTGGACTGTGCTTTTATGGAAGGTCTTTGGAATTTTGGTTTGCTTTGTTTTTTATTCATTTATTTGGGATGTGTGTGGAAGAGGGTACATTTCCTGATTTACAAACAATATACTTATAAATAGTCCCTATACTTACAGGAGGAGGGTGGCTCCTCTTACTAGAAAGACAGCAGAATTATCTTCACTTTTGTCATGATACTATTAAAAATCCTGGAAGTTTATGGAGAGTGTATGAAGGCAGAAATAGAAGCAGGGAAGAAATTATGAAGAAAAGAAAGTAACGATTTCTGAGAGGTGCCGTGGAGAAAGGAGAGATGAAACAAAGATGGGTATGGTCACATAGTTATTTGACCTGAGGTAGTTCTCCTGCCCAAAGACACCTTCTTCTACCTCCTGTTGAGAGGTTCATTTTGCTCTGATGCTGCTGGAAACTCTATTGATTGGCGATTCAGTTTGATTCTATAATACACCATTAAAAAGACAAATTCCTCTGGAAAAGACAGGAGGCTATACATCATTTACACATTAGTATAAAAGTATTACATCAGCTTTGATTTCTTGCTAATATCCAGCCAAACTTTTGCTTGACCATAGAACAATGGTTATTTTGCATTATGAAACACCGAAGTGGGGAGAGGGCAGAGATTAAGTCTAGATGGGCCTGGATAGTGTGGGGTTTAGAATGCCCCAGAGGAATTGAGTTTTGAAAAGAGCAATAGATGGCAGAAGAACTCTCTAGGACAGAAGGTATAAATAGGGCTAAATAACCCAGCTCACTTCAAACTGTTGCCTAAGGCTAGCCCTTTGACTAGAAAATGGAGAGAAAGCACTCTTCCTCCTTTCTCCTATATTACATGTTCCTTTGCTCTTATCCTGGACCCCAAATTTAGGTTAATTGTAATATTATCATAAGTCAATTTTGGAATCAAAGTCACCAAAAAAAAAAATCATAGTTTATTTGTCAAAATACATTTAAGTTCCAAAAACCTATGCACTAACTGCAATTTATATTATCAGCATGGTATGGATATGGTGAGCTGTGGGGGTGATTTGGTACAAGTAGGTGCTTACTAGATGGTCTGAAATTGAGAAATAACCCTGGCCATTTGATCCATCATCCTCCCTTTCGGAAAGAAAATGCTTACATACCAAAAACACTGAATTTTTATACACTTATTGTATCTTTTTAATACTCTCTTATGTCTATTAATTCATATGCTTTTCTTAAGCTGAGAATAACCAGGTCCAACAATTCCGGCTTGTGGACTGTGCTGTTAGCCAATGACCTGCTGCAGAGATGACACTATCTGGTATGCACATCTCATACCTCTCTACCATCTGTATGGTACACATTTCCAATTGACTAAGTAGTCATCTTCCACAGACCTTAGAATCCTCTTCACACGGTGTTCCAGGAAACTCCTATTGATGGATCAAAGTTTGCATGCCAGAGTAGACCGATGTGTCATTCCTGGGTTTCACCAGTAAATTCAGTCTCATTATCCCTAACAAAACATTGTGCTGGGAGTAGCAATTGGCCAGTGCATCTCCTAAAGGGGAAACCAAATCTCTGAGTGGTCAATTTAATAACAGAAGGTCCCTATCTCTCACTTATTCATTCTTCATTCCACATAAACACGGTGAGTGCCTATTATTTGCCTGGAACTCTTCTGGACCATGTAGACAAACTTCTCTAAGGTTTGACCATGAAGCAGGGCCTAGAGGCTAAGCTGCCTGAGAAGCAGCTGGAAACTGGCCTACCACAGGGCAGGGTCATCTGAATGGGAAACCGGATTAGGAAGACCCACCTTTCTCTATAGGGTAGAAGCCCAGTAGAAGGAGCCTGCAGAAACGCATGCAAGCTAACACGGGGGCTCCTGACTAGTCCCTGGATTAGTACTGCATGGAAGCTTTATTTTTCATTTTAAGAATTATATTTGCAATAAATTATTAGCTATAAAAGGACATAAATGAATATGAGAGTAGCAGCCACTAAGCAGCAGAGCCTGGATGCATACATAAATAGGAATATGACACAAATTGTATATCTACAAATATCCATGCTGCTAAATTTGTCCAACCATCAGATTTTGCATGTGTTCTTCTACCTTCTGTGTGAGTCAGGACATGCCAAATCCTCTCTTTCTTGTAGAAAGAGTGAGGCTCTTTCTTTCTACATGGGGCTGAGATGGAAGCTGAATGGGCTTCTTAAGAAAGAGTAGAGTTTTGTGTCACTGTGTCTAGTCCAGTGTTTGTCATATTCATGCTTAGTGTTTAATAGATAATGATAAGTCAAATTGTCCAGAGGTTCAAAGAAAATGAGAATTTCTTGAGGGGTTAATTTTCATATCTTATTCATTTTCCTTCAAAAACCCAACATAGATCTTGGCAAAATGTAGACATTGAGTGGAAATTTCTTTTGCTTTTTTGAGACAGGATCTCTCTCTCACTCTCTCAATCTCTCTCTGTCACCCAGATGACAGTGCAATTTCTCCATCACGGCTTACTACAGTTTCAAACTCCTGGGCTCAAGCAATCTTCCCACCTCAGCCTCTCAAGTAACTAGGATTATAGGTGTGTACCACCACACCCAGCTAATTTTATTTTTTAGGAGAGATGAGAGTCTCACTAAGTTGCCCAGGCTGGTCTCAAACTCCTAGTCTCAAGTTATCCAACTGCTTTTGTCTCTCAAAACACTGGGATTACAGGTGTGAGTCACCACAACCTGCCAGAAGTTTTATACATGGAGTTAAATTTGATATTACACTAGAGAACTTTCATAAAAGGACATGGATAGAGTAACTAAGAATTATAGACCCAGATGCTCAATAAATGTTGATAGATATTCATAAATATATGCTTCTTTCCCCTTTCTTTTATACTCGATTGACCTGGCATATGAGTTAGGCTAACAACTGGTTAGGCTGTTGTAACAAAAAACTTGTGAAATTTCAGTTGTTGAACACACTAAAAGTTTATTTCTCACTAATATAACAATGCTATGTGGGTATTCCTAGTTGTCAAGAAGCCTTCCTCCACATAGGATTAGATTTCTTCTATCTTATGATTTTGCCAACCTTTAAGATCTAGAGTCCCTATAACCAGCCAGCTAACAGGAGAAGAAAGTATTTCAAAGACTCAAAAGTAAACTGCTCACATTCCATTGGTAAGAACCCCTTCAGACTCCATTTGATGATGATGGGGCATGGTAGAAGGGGGCCTAGGGGTTGGGCTCCAATTTCCCAATGAAAATCATGCACTGTGGAGGCAGAACAGGGATTCTTAGTTGGCAGTCACCATCTTGCACACACAGGTCAGTAGGCCTCAAACAGTGGTCAGTTATGGTACTTCAAGTAAAATGTGGTTAAGTAGTCAGATTTCCCTGCCCTCTGCCACAGGCAAAATTTCACCATTAGTTGACCTTTCAGCTTACTCTTCTTTCAGTTTCTCACTCAAAATTTGAAAATATGAAGACCATCCAGATAGTTCACATTTAAAAAGGCAGTGAGAGAATATTGACCCCTTGGCTTTTCAGGGAAGAAAATTAATAGTAAGGTGGCAGACGTTAGAATTCGACTAGGGTCTTTCTCAAGGTCAAGGCCCATGGAGAATGAAAGTCAAAAAGAGTAGTGTGTCCTCAGGAAGCTGATGGAACTATTGATAAGAAGACATTCTTCACAGCTTTAGGAGGATGCTCTTGTTAGGTAGGCACTCTTGATAAAACAATAGAGAATGGCCCAAAGGACACCCCTGCCATTACCAGGCTGTCTTGGTGTAACGCAAGTCAGAAAATCCCCACAAGCACTCCTCAAGGTCTGTTTGATGCATACTTGTGTACATCATTTGTTCTAGCACCATTGCCCTCCTCTTCTGGGTGTTTAGAGTTTGTTTTAGTGGGAAACAGGAAGGAAAACCTGAGAAGTGTGGCAATGGGCTCTGGTCTGAGTAGCTTCTACATGTGACTGAAACAGTGCTATTGAAGTAAAAGGCCCTCAGCAAGGGTATCGAAAAGATGGGCTCAATTTGGCCGAAAATAATAATCTCTATCCTTCTTCATGTTCATCTTGCCAGCTTCATTTTTATTAAAAATTGTCATTCAAAAGCTCGGGAGACGGATTGTAGCTTGGGGATGCTTTTAATGGATTCATTAGCCTTACATACTTCTTGAAGTTGGGTTTACTATAAATGTTCTAATTGATTTCCACCAAGGCCAGCAACCTTTTTACTAGTGGGCAAGGTAGACTATTCTTTCTTTGTAAGGGGTGGGAGTGGGCCTGGAGCTCAGGAGGGGCCAATTTCATTGTGCTACAAACATCACAGTTCTTGGTGGAAATAAACACAGAGATTATTGAAAGAATGTAGAGATGTGTTGGCAGTTCAGGGTCAAGGTAAGTCAGTAGTTATATATTTTTTCTATTTAGAATGACACTGGGGAAAGGCTGGCCTCAGGTGCTCAGGAAACTGGCTCCACCTCCTTGTTACTTGGCCATAAAAATTTGAATAGTTTTGTGTACATGGCTTCTAATGTTTCAGACCATTTACTTGCTTTGTAAGTAATGCAGCTTCCCCCTCAAGTTTTGCATTTGCTCTAAACTAGATGGCCATGATGCCTTGGCTAATGCCTTTTAATATCTAAGCCTTGTACATCTAGTGCTTGGTTAATAACAGGGAAAAAGCTCTGGTGACTCACCTTGACCTCAAAAGGGAAAAAACATCCTTTTAATAATCTGGGAGTTTATTTGGATCGAAGGCATGCTGCATGTTACACAATCTTCTTGTAGGGCCTCTTGGGTCACAAAGCAGCACCCTTGTTTTTTATGAAGTCAGCAAAGATGTATAGGGGCCAGGCTTGCTGCTTCTCTGAGAGCCTTCAAATTCATCTTTAATATGTAATCCACTAGCAGAGCAGAAGCCCTCACTAAGTTTAATAGGCTTTTCTCTGAGTACCTTTCTAATGTATATAACCTTTGTTGCAATTAAAGTTAAAGGTATATTTTCTAAATGTTCTCAAAAAGAAGTGCCCAACATTTTTTAGGGTCAACCTATAATCTCTCATGTCTTATCACTTTAAACATTCTCTCTGACACTAAACTGGAAACTACTTGAGGGTAGGGACCAGTGCATCAATCAGTGCTAGACACTTAATCAGATTTGTCAAATAAATGAATAGATGGAGGTTTGTTATGCACCAAACATTCTCAACCAGGGGTAATTTTGCCCCCAGAGGACATTAGACAGTGTCTGGAGATTTTTTTTGTTGTTATAACTGTGCGAGGGGCTGGTGCTACCGGCATCTAATGAGGAGGCGAGTATGCTGCCAACATCATATAGTGCAAAGGACAGCCTCCTCAACAAAGAGTAAATGGGCCCAAAATGGCAAATATTACTGAGGTTGAAAAACTTTGCCATACTCATCCTACAATACCACATGCTTTCAAAATTCTGGAAGATGGTCATTGGTCTTTGGAAGATTCATTAAGCAAATATTTATTAAACATTTTTCATGTTGAAATCCAGTGAAGTCCTCCACCCAGAAAACCCTCTGACATTTTCTTTTACCCTCTCCCATCTCCATCTTGTTCATCCCTCCCTCCTTCCCTTTACCATTTTCCAGTATTCAATGGGGAAAAAAAAAAGCACACCATAAGAGGGAATGTCTGAAGTCAAAATTATGGCTCTTTCTATTTAATTCTATTACTAATTTAATTGCAGCATGTCTTTTCCAGATCATTCCTTCTGAAGAGAAACATGTTTATGCTGCCAGAGCTGCCCTGCTTAGCTCGGTATGCCCGTTAGAGATGGACATTGAAGGTAAGAAACACATTCACAGGATGTTTACTCTAGTCATGCTCTCAAAAACATTTGGGATTTTTAAACATATGCTTCCAGCATCTCTCTCTATCGTCACATTGCTGCTAAATTGTGGAAAAGCTGTAAATAGAAATAATGGACTCAGTTTATTTTTAATTAGAAGGCTGCTGCATATAGCTGCAATCGTGACACTACCAAGCTTGTCTTCTTTTCACTTGGAAGGAAAGAACAGAGAGTTCCTAGGGTTTTGAACTTGGGCCAGGTTCCCCGAGTCTGTTGTCTCTGAGTTCTTGCAAATTCAATGACTTTTAGTGGCATGGGGTCATGGAATGATTCTCTGCAATACTTAATGTCATTGGACATAGCAAAAAAAATGCTATTATTTCTACAAAGTTAGAAATAAGAAACACTTTGGGTTGCTGTTTTGTTTTTCTTCTTCTTCATGTTTAATTATTAACATCAATCCCTCAATTCAGTAAAAGCTGTAGAGTCATATTTAAATTGCCCGCCCCCCGGGAGATTTCTGCTAAATGTTTAGGCATGTGAATGGGAATGTTATCATGTTGCTATCTCCCATATAAACTTTGTTCTTGGAATATACTATCTATCCGTAGACAACATTTCTGAAGCTTAGTGTTTTTTTTTCCCTCCTACTTGTAAGATGATGTGGATAAACAGAGCTATCCTGATAGCCTGTTATTTTAGGACTACCAGGATTGCCAGAATCGTCACTGTTGTGTCAGTTGTCTAAACTAAAGCGAAGAAAATGCCCAGGTAGGCAATACTGAACTTGAAATTTCCTGATAGTGAGGCAGAGAGCAGCTGCATGAAGATCTAACTCTACCTTCTAGGTTCATGCATTCCCCAAAATGTGGTGATTTATGAAACACTACCTGCTTTGAAAGAGATTTTTTCTTTTCTTCCCTGATATTTGAATTTTTTTCTTCACCGGATAAGATTTCTCATTCTTCAGTGGGATGTGAAGCTTAAAGTATGATGATCTATGGAGAGAAAGTTTACTATTGTGCATTCATGATATGGTGAGGATGTCTAAGAAGAGAACTTGATGGAACATGAGAATCAGCATGTGTAGTGCTGCCTAATTAGGTTTAAACAGATATGTGGGAAGGAAAATGGGTTTAGAAAAAAGGAGATGTGGAGAGGGGATTCTGAGATGTGCTGTCCAATACAGTAGCTGCTAGCCACATGTGGTTGTTGAGCCCTTGAAATGTGACTAATCTGAATTGAGATGCAGTGTAAGTAGAAAATACATACCAGATTTTAAAGATTTCATGTGAAAAAAGTCAAATATCTAATTAATGCACTTTATACTGATTACATATTGAAATAGTTGTATTTTAGATATGCAAAGTTAGCTAAATATATTGTTAAAATTTATTTGAGCTGCTTCTTTTTACTTTCTCAATATGGTTACCAGAAACTTATACTTACATATGTGACTCACATTTGTGACTTGCGTTATTTTTCTGTTGAACAGTGTTGCTTTAAAATGTTGCCCAGGAATGACTTGGGCCTTCAGAGTGCATTTCCAAGGCTTAAAGGTAAAAGGTTTAAGTTTGCAATAGTTTGGTTTAACCCAAACTGTACTGTAGTTTCAAGTTGCTTGAGTAAATTCCAAGGTCACACAGAAGCCCAGAGCAGGGGTTCAGAATCTTGAGCCACTGAGCCTTTAATGGGTCAGTAGGTGGATTTTATAGTATTTCTGAAAATGCTAAAATTCAGTGCAAAGTTTTTTTGAGTATGAATTCTGCTGAAGAGAAGTTTCTTGACTTTCTTCAGACTCTCTAAAGGGTCTCTGACCAGCACCTGCATTTTATAACTCCTGGAACCACTCTTCTTGTAGAATTGAATGGTGACCAGAGTCTCTCCCTGGAGCTGGGCAACCTGGCAGTGTTGCCTTGATTCCCAACAGTTAGAGAACACTGACCCATAGCAAGGATTCCCGTTGTGGTCCTGTCACTCTTTTGTCCTTTGATACTTGGTGGCTTTCTGCTACCTCAGAACACAGCTCACATTTCCTGTGATGGCACTTAAGGCTGATTATATGTGAATATTTTTCTAGTTTTATATCCATATGCGTTACAGCCACAAGAGTCTACTAGATGTTCTCAGAGTCTAGTTTCCATTTAAAACGGTGTGTCTTCATAGATGCTATTTCCTCTTCTTGAAATTCCTTTCTTACCAACTTTCACCCATCTAAACTCTACTCAATGTTTAACTAAGTTATAAGAGAGGATGGGAGTATATATTTGCTTGATCCTTATAGGATTACTATATCAAATATCTAAAGACCCCCATAAATCAGTAAGAAAATAAATAAAATACAATAAAAAGAAAGGCAAAAGATAGGAATAAGAAATTCAAGGAATACTAAGCTATGACCAGTAAGCATAAAAGGATGTTCCATCAGTAAGAACATTTTATTTAAATGTTATTGTACCAGATACCATTTTAAATCCTTCATTCACGCCAGGATTTAATTTCAGCATTCATTCCCATCAATCCTTAAATAAATGCAAATAAAAATGGTTGGTGACAGCAGGGGAAATGGGCACAGTCAGATAGAATCAGCGGGATTGTAAATCGTGCAAACTTTTTAAAAGCTAATTTGTTCATCTCTAATGAAAATTTTAGATGAACATACATTATGACCTAGAAATCATACTTCTAGGAATCTGTCCTATACAAATATTAAGAGACATGTATGAAAATGTAAGTACAACATTTTTACAGTGATAATCTGAATTGGTTACATAAATTATAAAATAATCTTAAAATATACTCATTGAAAAAAACCAAATTGGCCAATATGGACTATTTTAAAAAATATGCATAAATGTTATTAGTTGGAAAATATACGCAGTTTAATATATATATGTACATATATATATAACGTGATTTTACTTTTTAAAACAGAATTTATGTCTATATAATTATATATACCACTATTGCTATATTGATTGGATACTTACCATATGCCAGGAAGTGTTTGTATTCATTTTCATGTTTAATTCTTAAAACAGACCTACAATATGTACTTTTATTAATTCTACATGTTAGGAAAATAAAATAGAGAGGTTAAGTAACTAGACTAAAGTTACACGGTTAGTGTTGAGCTGAGAGTAGCAACCAGTCAGTTAGATTTTAGAGCTAGTTGTTTTAACCTCTGTATATGTGCTGAAAGAGGGGGCAAAGTGATACATTTATATAAGAGCAATTATAAGTCTGCAATCATACACATTGCACTGTTAACCCCTTGGAAGCTGGGATTAGAAGCATGGAAAAAGGGACTCATACTTTTGTTTAATACACTTCAGTAGGAGAGGGAATGTTTGTCAAATTATGAGAGACCTCTGTTCTGTGCTTTCTCATATTTGCAAGTATTGCCCATTATAAAAATAAATTTAAATAGTGTATCGAGTATTGAACATATGATGCTTATAAAAATTGGGAGCATGTCAGTAAGTATTGTTTTGAAGTTCTAGGACTCTGCTCAGTCTTTGTGAAGACTTCCCCAGTCTCCTCAGTGGGAATCCACAGTACCCTGATCAGTCCCAATTGTGGAACCTTTCCCCATTGTGCCTTGTATTGCATTGTTTTGATGATGTCTTTCTTCTGCTCAAGACAGGAAGAACATTGAAGCCAGGGATGGCATATAGTAGGCATTCAACTGTCGTTTGTCAGTTGAATAGATGGGTGGATGGACGGAGAGATAGATAGAGGGACAGAGTAAGAAAGGTATGAATGCCGATGATAAACTTTCACCTTAAGCTTCCGCTTTTTTGCCGTATTATAATCTTAATGCTTTCACGGGCAGAACTGTTGGCAACTCTTGAAATCATCGTGTGCTATGTCTAGCTTGATGCCAGGATGAAGCAGGGCCAATGAGGACAAGTGCTATTTAATGTGATTTTCTTGGCACAACTTTGAGCTTAATAATGGAAAGAAATGTGGCAAGTAATTCTCTGAAAATGTATCAGCCTTGGGTGGAGATGAGAAATGGCCTATTGTGGCAGAAATATAAAACTTAGAAGCAGCGTTAAAAGGCCAACTCTTCTACTTCTGTCCTTTGTGAAGTTAGGACAATCCACAAAAAAATGAGAAAATGTGTTGAAAGCCTTCAGCACGATACCTGGCACTTAGTCAGTATTCAGAAAAGGCATCTGTGTGCATATATATTAAAGATTATATTCACACAGATATATATCAAAGAATATATATGCACACAGATATATCTGTTCCAATCAATTTTTACAGTAATCCTGAAAAGGAATGAAAAAAGCTCATGGGAAACATTTATTGTTTGATACAACTTGAAAATTTACTCAAAAGAAGACCTATCATCCATAAGATAGAAAAAAAAATAGAACTCATTTCATTATTGATCTGCACATATTTTGTTTTCTGTCTCCACCCTTAAAGATAAGGAATTGATTGGTTAACTGGGGAAGCAATCACACTTCCGAATTATCAGCTTGATGCCACTGTAAACTTGGAGTGATTATTTCTTTAAAAAGATTGTGCTGAGTTGAAAGTACTAACTGTGTCTAAAACCCTCAGCAACAGACTTGACTGGTGGTAGCCACAGGCAGAATTGGCCTCCTTGCTTTGCCAATCCTGGCTTAACCCCTCACATGCTCAGCTGATTTTTGGTAGATGTGCAAAGGAATGGCACTTGCAATGCTTTTTATCGTGTGTATGCTTTTAAATGTCCTGTCCTAAAGAGTATGCCCCCAACAGACTAAGGTGTGTGGTCCTCCAGGGATTTGATTTCAGTGCTTAGCTTACTGAGAGCCAGCCAATCAATAGACTCTTCCTCAATATGAAATCAGGAACAGAGCCGGGCTCGGTGGCTCAGCCTGTAATCCCGCACCTTGGGAAGCTGAGGTGAGTGGATTGCCTGAGCCCGCGGGTTCGAGACCCGCCTGGGCAGGCGAAACCTCATCTCTACAATAAATCAAAAAAAAAAAATTAGCCGGGCGTGGTAGCGCGCGCCTGTAATTCCGGCTACTCGGAAGGCTGAGGCGGAAGGATCGCCAGAGCCCAGCAGGTCGAGGCTGCAGTGGCCGGGAGCGGCCACTGCACTCCAGTCTGGGCGATCGAGTGGGACTCCAACTCAAAAAAAAAAAAA